>JAPYYT010003271.1:0-22798 GCA_030522565.1 Ceratosolen corneri | reverse complement strand
CTGTAATGTATATTTTATTGTATAAAGTATTTAAATTTTTATATTTTCTTACTGATCGGATTCATATTTTATACATAATTTTATACATAATATAACAATATAAAAGTGCTTTTAAATAACCAATTAATTAAACAGACAATTAAATAAAAAGTTTCATATTTTATTATCTTGTGCCATGCTAAATTATAGAATTTAATTTATGAGGTCTAATTTGCTTATTTAATGTCTTTGGCATAGTATATTCAATGCCCCGAAATAAATATCACCCTAATACATTTTAATTCCATCAAAATGTAAGTCTTTTCTAGACATGTTAGAAGTATACGTAAAATTACTGCATAACGTAGCCGTCGAAAATATAAATAAAAGTATAAAAACAATCAATGATGCACGTTGAAACTATGTGATTATAGTTTCTTATAAAAGGCAGCAATTAATCAATGAATGTCGATATAAAAAGGCAGCAATTAATCAATGAATGTCGATATAAAAAGCAAGGATGTGAGCTCTTATTTCTCGAATGGGAATTGAATCCGGATTTTCGCGACGATTATCATATGCATTTCTTCCTTCGAGTAATCCTCATATCGTAATCATGGCGCGATATTGGACACCTACATTGTGCCACATACTTGATACAACTGTTGTCACGAATAAATCGTCCTTGGAGCTCTTTTACTTCGTTTATCGATTGACTTTTTTATGCGGATCTGCATAAAGCTTCAGAAGTCGTGGGACGCAAATTAATTATTTTTGTATTATTGTTATGCAGAGAGGAATGAGTCGAGCACTGGTAGGAGTTCGGATTATTATGTTTGTTAGCTACATTTGTATGTTAGTCTTGTCTAGATTTTACAGACCATTTCATTATATTTGCTCCTTTTCCTTTTTCTTTAATTCAATACACTACTATGATTTTATCTATAAAGTAATAAATTTAATACATAAAATGTACTTTTCTTTCCTTGAATAAAAAATCTTTATGTAATATCTGAACGAAATTGTTATTCAACTTCTTGGAATGATTAAGTGGTTTAATATTTAAATATATAAATGGAAATATTCACTATAGTTTCTGCAGTATCAATTTTGATAAACTTGAGCTACTACATATACATTGTCTATATGTTACAATTAACTAATTATTATTGTTCGTAGTATTTAATCGGTTTTATCTTATTAAATAGCTGTTTAAATGAATTAAACTTATTTGTATTCTTAATTTTGCATATTCACTTTTTCTTTATTGAATAAGTATGTAAATGATAAACATCTTTTTCATGCTAAATATCCCAACTGTATGATACTATATTGAAAGCGTGGACTTTTTTCTTAATTTAGAAATTGTTAAACGTATATTTATATTTAATTTTTTTCATACAAATCTGCTTTATAGTATAACGATTTAATTTTATTGCAAAAAAATTAATAAAGTGCAATAATACATTTTAGTTTTTTAATACAAATTTATATTATATTGAATTGAGCTTTTTTAAAAATTAAAACGAATTAACTTTAGATAATTATAATTAAATAATTGATAAATTAGTAAACAAAAGATTTTGTTAATTTATTTAGATTTTTTTGACTTTTTAAATAATTGTAAAGATTATTTTCTATCCATGAAGAAACACTTAGATACATATTTAATATATTTTTTTATGATACACACTTATGATTTAATAATATATTACTAAATTTTACGATAGACAAATATTTTTATTGGTTTTTGTAAAATTTTGTTATATTTATTTGACTAGATTTGAAAAGAAATATTAATTTTTTTTTAATTTCTTGGATTTTAAATATTACAGGCTATTAAATAAATTAATACTATAAAATAAATATTGTTGTTGAAGAAATATGAAAGACAGGATATTCAATAATTTGCATTGAATTCAAACTAACATTTATTGATTATTATAAATCCAACTTTACAAATTTATTTATATCTGAAATTAATCACATCTTAAAATTTTAATTTCACGGCTAAGGTAGACATAATTAATAATTTTAGATTGTTTTACTTATTCTGCTATTTTATAAAATTCTTATTAATTAATAATAATATTAACAATAAGAGTTATTTCTTATTAGTAATGAAACTTTATAATTCTCAATTCTTTATTTTTATATTAGCCAACTTAATAAAATAGAAAATATAAAGGAATGAATTGAAACTTAAACAAAATCTTTATAAAAGTTATAACAAAAGTTAAGTATTTTATATTGTATCCAAATACTTTTTAAAATCTTTTGAATTGTACTATTTTAATTTTATTATCAATATTAATAAAAAAAGCATCTGTATTTTAAATTGTTTATTAACATTTAATTCTTTTGCAATATTTAATAATTAATGTAATAATGTACTATATTTTCTCCCCCTATTAAATTATCTCACTCATAATCAAACTAATAATAACTATCACTAATAAATTTAATTTATCAATGATTATTAGTATAGAAATATAGTATTTTATATTATTTTAAAGCAGTAGAACATAAATTTACAATTCTTTTCTAAAAATACACTGACAACCTCTAGTTAATGATAGAAATGTTTATGTCATCATTTTTAAAAGTATATTAAATTTCAAGAAATGAAATAATCCATTATATCTTGAATTGATAATAAAACGTATTTACCTAAGTTATTATACACATTTCTTTATATTCATGTTATAAATCTCATTAACTATTATAATGTATATTATTGAAATCAATCAAAAAAATTTATTTTGAATAAAATAAGTAAATTTTAATTTTAAAGTAAAAAATATTTAATATTGTTTTTATTATAATTTATACAAATCAATGTTTATATATAATGGATTTTTTTTAATTTTTTAAAATGTTTTTATCTGCAATGCTTTTTTAAACAATTAATTCCTTTGAATATGCAAAATTACACATTGTGTTTTAAAATAAAGAATAATCATTTTAGTCAATTCATTATTCAAATTATTTCAATTTTTCAACAATAGTTAAAGTTTTTACTATGTAGTAATTTAGAAGTTCAGAGACAAATTTTTATAAATAAATATAAATATACAATATGAATAAAAGACCAGGTCATTCGTTATTTTTTAAACGAATTTTTATATTTCTGTGCAAGTATTAATTAACATTTATATATTTTATTTTATATTTTATAAAATACATTTTAGAGTTTTCCACACCAATACGATTCGATACATTATATAGTGTTTAGAAATATCTTATATTGTAAATCAATTTATAATACATAATAAATAATAAAAAAAGTTATATTGATTAAAATATTTATATAGACTTTGTGTATATCGGACAAAGTTTTGTCTTTAAATTGATTAACTATGCTTTTAACGATGCAAATGTTTTTTTATGTTTATACATTTTAATATTAGCTCTAATAAATTGTAAAAATTGAAATAACATCATTAACATAATATCAAGATGGAATAAATAGATTTAATGAACTCTTCTACAATGTAAAACTAATATGTTTAATACACGATTTTAAAGGACAAGCAGTTTAGAATATCAAAAATAAGTTATTATTTTTTGAAAAAACAAAGTATTAAATCTTTTTAAATTTTCTATTAAATCTTCAGAAAATTTTAATTAACGGCAAATATTGTGAGCGATATAAAAGCTTACTGCATATTGCATAATGATGCAAAATTACAGATATTTCAATATTGAATATATAAAATTATAAAAATATTGCATGTGAGAGCAAATTAATTCACACGTAGAATATGAATTTAGATTAGATATAAAAAGGGTAATTTAGTTATCTTTATGTTAATTTATTTAGTTAAATAAATAATATTTAATTTTGATCATTAATATAAAATTTTCTAAGTGAATCAATAAATATTTTTGGTAATAGTTGCTTAAAAAACTAAATTCCTTTTTTACTCTCAATTGAAAATAAAAAATATTATTCAAATAAAATTTGATTTATTATTAATTTATTAAAACTAATAAAATAAAAACTATCTAAACATATAACTCGGTAATTTAGTCTTATGATAGATATTTAGTCAAGGCATATATTTTAGAAATCGGTAAGAAATGTCTATGAAACAAAGTTATTTATTGGAATTATTTATTAATAATAGGAGATCATCTATTTGTTAACTCGCTAATTTTCAGATAATAATGTGCAGCTTACATCTAATATTCGTTGATTTGTAGGATCTGTTAATTTCTTTAAATTGGATGAAATAGGTTTTTCTATAAGAAGTACATTTTGATATTTATCTAGTTATCAATGTGTAAATTAGATAAGTTTTCAGTAATAATAGTGAATAACTTTAAAATGTTTATTAATTAAATAAAGACGATTATTCATAGTATTATATAGTATTATATTAAATTAAATGGCATTAATAATAAAATCGGGCATGCCATAGTTATTAGTTTACTTTGTAGAATTGAATTTTTAATGTACAAAAAATGTTGGCAAGCAACATCACACAAATAAAACTTTAAGTATTAGTAAATTATTAATAAATCATTATATTCTATTACTTCCACGATTACAATTTGGAGGGTTATAGAATCGATAAACTGTAAAAATGTATATTTCAACAGTAACTGATTATCAATAGCTTTTATATATTGAAAATTTATAGTAATATATAATAAGTAAAAACTATTTTTAAAAATATATTTATACCTTAGTTATAAAGCAGTTTACAACGTACGACTTTTAATATATATATAAAGAAGGAATCGTAACATTTATTTAAATAAAATATCATGATTTTCTTTCTTTTGCTCATTATTGAATTGGTGACATTTTTTCACACTTTAAGATGGTAAAAAGAAACTTAAGTAAATCAGGAAATAATCAATCATATCTTAAAAATACCAAATTGATTTATAAAGTATATTATAACATTTACAATAAATAAATTATAAAGTATAAATAAAAAATATATGTACTAGAAATAAATTATAAAGTAAATTATAACACAAGTTAGTTGCTGTATTAAAAAAAAAAATTTTAATTCTTTATGAGATCACCGTAAGCAGATAGACATACCTAACATATCAAACAATTACTTTTCTAAACAAGTTCTGAATTTGCAATAACACGTTTTATGGTGCACTGAATTGCGAGGCATTTTGAAAATGACCGAATACGTTGTATTTCGCGTTAAAAATGAATATATATATTAATGATCAATTATGGACAATAAATTAGACCATAATACTTGAATGGAATATTTGTATAGAAAAAATAGTGTGGATTACATTGAGAAATATTGTATGAAGCTAAATGTAAAACCGAGCACCTTTTCGTAATAAAATTAAACAGAATAAAGCCAAAAAAGAATGTGAACCTCATATGTGAACAAAGTATACAGGCGTGACCGATCCAAGGCTCATCAATGGAAGTGAAGCCAGGCGATGTTCTATTGAGGTGAAAGTGCAGGATTTGCGCTTATTGCGATAACTGTAGCGAATTCGATTGAGCACCGCTTTCATTTTTACGTTAGTTAAAAGTACGCGTTAACTTATTACACGCCAAATTTCCCGTAAATGTGCAAAAGACATTTTTTTATATTTACTTATTATTTAGATCAGCTCATTTATTATGTATATCTCGTGAATAGCGCTTAGAATACGAGCACGTAACAATTGATTGTACAATTTCGTAGATTTACGCAAGCAAATAGCGAGCCAAGCATTGCTCGTACGGACATTTTTTTAATTACAGCTCCTATAATTCAAATGTATAGTACGGTCTAGGTTTCTATACTTATAACGATTTGAAATATTTGAAGTTTGCATGTAAAGAACAATGTGAGTCTCAGTTTACTATATTAAAACATAGGGTTGGAAATTGTACCGTTTCAAAATATAATTTGAAAAAAAAAAGTTCACTTTCTGTGAACCATCGCGTTTAATTGTGTGCGTACTTTATGGTACGTGCAACGTTCAATCCTAAATAGTCTTTAGTATTTAATTCAGTTTGAAATTAAACAGGAGACTTTTATTTCAATGTATGCAAATTCAAATATTTGATATTTTGAAAATGAGGAAATAAAATATTTATAAGCACGTGATTTATGTTTTTAAATTAACATAATTGATCGAAGAATGTTAAACTTTATTACTGCCCATTCATTCCATAAGAAATAAAACAACGTTTCAATTGATGTAGTATTAATAATTTTTTTAATTAAGTAATTTATAATTATTATTTGCAAATTAATTGGTAATCAATTATTATCGGCATTAATTTTTCAAGAATATATAAGCAATTTTTTTTCAATTTTAAAAAAATTAAAAATCTCAAACACTAAGTTTTTGCTTTAATCTGTATGTGATCAATTTAAGTAAATTTATGAGTAATAATAGTATACACTAGAATCAAAGTTATACTTATCTTATCCTTATTAAACAAAGTATCGAATATAATTGATATATATATATATATATATGTATGTATTAATATGATTGATTATTAGTATTTTTTCTTTGTTTTTTTCTTCTTTTGCTTTAGTAAAGTCAATAACAGAATCGTGTGCAAATTTCCAAGGCTAATGAAACCATAATATTTAATGCATTGTTCTCAAATTGATAAAAATGATATATAAATCTATACAGAAATGTATATTTAAAACAAGTATGGATAATTTGTATTCGTACGAATCGATTTGAACACGATATTGAGGATAAATATTAATATAAGAAGGTGTGCGAAAAACAGTATATATCTATAATTGAAATCAATGCACTTATTTCTTGAATTAATTTATTATCTTATTTATATTATTTTATTGTTTGCATATATTTTATATTCATACTTGCGAGTATCCATATTATTAAAAAATAATCATTTTAAAACTCATTATGAATTATTATAAATAATTACTGTTGTTATTTGGTAACTATATGAATATATTAATGCTTTCGAAATTTATCTAAAATTTGAATATAAAGTATACTTGAGAAATATCTGCTTATGAAATACAAATGCAAAGACAATTAGTGGTAATTAAATTTTATAAATTAATTTTTAAGCAATAATATGTTTATCTTGATAAGGCACATGCGACTTAATGTATGAAAGATAAATATTTGAAGAAATTTGCGAATTCAAAAGTTCTTCCTAGTAATCGCCATATTGTATAATGACGTCAGATGTTGGGCGAGAAAAGACAATTTTACATATGCTGAAACTAAATAAATGAAAAGAGAGTCCACATCATTTCCCGGGAATTTAGTACAACCACCCATAATCTGCATTGTAGTGGCGGTGTTATGTACTATTGACGATGTCCTTAAAGATGTTTGTCAGAGACACAAAATTAATTAGATTTTAAATTACAATCAATTGTTATATATATTTTTATTCGATTTGATATTCGGTAGTTACATTGAAATCAAGTGTCGGATTCCCGACTACAGTCACAAATGATTACAAAATGTATACAAATTTTATATATGCATGCACATCTACATATGCACATGCATATATATATATATATATATATATATATAGTGCGTAATCTCATACCAATATAGGAGCGACGGAACCAATAACATACGATATTGATAAAAGTGAGAAAGAGGAGTAGAAGAGTATAGGAAAAGCAAGAGTAAGAGGAAGAGAGAGAAACATATTTAGAAAAGAGAAGAAGTGAAACGAAATAGAAAAGACCTAATGAAGATGGAAGTAAACTCGGCTGATACAAGAGATACGGAAAAACGCAACTTCGGGCGCACGCTCGAAGCGAAGTTGCGCGAGTCTTTTCTGTTAGTGTAGATTGTAGAGGTCCCTTCATCATCATTTGAGGTTGGTTTCTCATTGAGTAAATATAGTTTCGGCTTACAGTCCCTCTCACAAGATATTCCAGATACAAAATAAACTGAAAATTGTTCATATGGACCTATAATTACGAGCTTCGGATTGGGTATCGTCGTTCGACTGGTAATAAATGAGACATTGTATAAAGTGATCGAGTGATTGAAAAAAACGGTGAGAGAGGGAGCGAGAGAGCGAGGAGGCAGTACGCGCAAACGAGGTTTAGCAGAAGGCGTAGAAAAAGTCTCGACGTCTTTGCGTGTGCTGCAAATGAGGGAATACGCATTAGTGGTTACAGGGGCCTGAAGGAGTTACAGAGAGAAATATTGAGACTACGACCACGAGTGCGAAGGAAGGAGCGGAAGAGGGAGTGGGAGAGGGCGAGGGCGAGTGAGTGATCGCGTAAAGCAGAGGAAACTGTCGTCGTCGTCGTCCTCCTCGTCGTCGTCCTCATTGTCCTGGTTGTCTTCGTTGACCCCGTTGTCACCGTTGTCACCGCTGTCACCGTTGTCGTCGTCGTCGTCGTCGTCGTCGTCGTTGTCATCGTCATCGTTGTTGTTGTCATCGTGGTCGTCGCTTTGCTCGTTTGGCAGGCCATTTTGGCGAGATATGCCGTGTCGCGGTAACAGCGAACGTCAACAATTAGCAGCGAGCCACGCTTAGCGCGAGCCTAGTAGTTGTCCTCTTGATGCCACGGTGTTGCAGCTTCAAACGTAACAGCGGCAGCAGCCAGGCACCAGGTTAAAATCCACGACCAACTCATTATTATTGTCGACGTCGTCGCCGGAGCCGCTGCCGACGTTGACGTCGCTGTGATTACACCAGGACAATCAGCATCGGGATCATGAATCGCGGGGACGGCCTGGTGCAGCGACGCCGTGGCACGACCAACAGTGGCACCGGTCCTGGGTCCCAGGATGGCTCAAACGAGGCCCAGGGTGGCCACTCAGATCGTCAGTCGCCCCATGACTCCGATGGCTCCTCGCTTAAGGACCTTAACTGCAATCCAGCCCTCGAGGAGGATAGTGACAAGGAGACCAGGCTGACCCTTATGGAAGAAGTTCTTTTGCTGGGCCTGAAAGATAAGGAGGTTTGTGCTCTTATCTCTCGTTGATTTTTACTTATTTACTCAAAAGTGAGCTCCCTGCTTTTGGTTGTGTCACTGCATTGCTCCCTCCTATGCTTTAACATTATCTTTGAAACTTCCGTTGATTGTTGGTGGCCAAATTTGATAGACTAAATTCATCTAGGCATCGGTCATTCTACTTTTATACATTATATTTGTAGAATTTCCAAATTGATGGAATCTTTAATTTAGAACAAAAATATTTGAATATACCAGAATTTGTGTAATGATTATCTTTATAATAAATAAATAACATTTATATTTGATTTACAAATGTAATAAATTTTAATTAATTTTTTTCAATATATTGTTTATACAGATATATATATATATATATATATCTTGATAATTTTCCACATAAAATGCATATTTATAGTGTTTTTCAAATTTGAGGTTGGTTTATATATACACAGCCATTCATGATCCAAAATATTTGTATCAAGAAATTAAATCATAAAGAAAATGATCCTCCTTTCTCATAAGTAAAAATAATATAGTTTATAATATCCAATTAGTTAATCATTTATTTTTTTCAAATATTCCATTATTATACGATCGTTAATTTAATTTTTGACTTTTAAATATTTTTATAAATTTTATAATTAAATATACTTTCCATCATATGAGTATTCTCTATCATTGAGTGTTACATGCCATTTTTATAAAGAAATTATATGGAACTTTTATATTATGATTTGGTTAAATAAAATGTGATTTTATAAACTCAAAATAATTTAATTATTATATTAATAGTTTTGTCATTTATTAGGTAATATTATTGTATTGAGATTATTAATGTGATCATAAATTTTGTCATCATGAATCATGAATTTTGTCGGTACAAACAACTTTTCTTTGCACAAATTCACAATGGTTGGATTACTATTTATTTTTGTCTTGACGTTCTGAAAATGTTTTGGTATTTTTGCAGGGTTATACTTCTTTTTGGAATGACTGCATAAGTTCAGGTTTACGTGGTTGTATTGTAGCAGAACTTGGGCTTCGAGGACGCGTAGAACTTGAAAAGGCAGGAATGAGAAAGCGAGGATTGTTAACGAGAAAACTGTTGTTAAAGAATAATGCCCCGACAGGAGACGTTTTGTTAGATGAGGCATTAAAGCATTTTAAAGAAACGGATCCACCAGAAACTGTACAGAATTGGATAGAATATTTAAGTGGTAAGAGATTAAAATTTTAACATATTTAATTAATAATTAAATGTATTCAATAACCCACTTAAAATATTTTGAAGAATATCAATATAAAGAAGATAAAATATAATAATTTTCATGATGACTTTATGTGATATTATTGCAATAAAATAACATGGAAAGGCATTGTTTTACGTTTATTTATGAGTATAACATATTAATTAAATATATAATCAATTAAGTTCTGCATTACTATAAAATTTTGCAAATATTTTAATATTAATATTTGATTCTAGGAGAAACATGGCACCCTCTAAAATTACGTTACCAGTTAAAAAATGTCAGAGAAAGACTTGCAAAAAATCTCGTTGAAAAAGGAGTTTTAACAACAGAAAAACAAAATTTCCTTCTCTTTGATATGACAACTCATCCATTAACAGATAATCTTGCAAAAACTCGACTTGTAAGAAAGGTAAGAACATTTACTGCATTGTTAATTTGCTAATTTATATATACATCATTTGATAGTTAGAAATGCATATCTCTGAGTGTAATATATGGCATAAAAAATATTGTGTGGTTCTTAAATTTTATTTATTTGTATTATGTTAGAATTGATTTTCCAAATTTTCACAATGGATTAATAATTCAGTACAAATAGTCATTCCTTATCGGTCAGTTATACTTATAAATTAAAGCTAAGCACAGTTAAAAATAATATTAAAAGCAGTTAGCAAAATTTTATATAACATTCACACGCTATCTTTATTTGCATTATATGTATTTCCATTTTTCTATTATTTAAAGACTGAAATTAATAATACCTTATCAGTTTTGGAATAATTATAATGCATATATAATAAATTGTATGCACAAGTCAAAATATAAAAAAACATTTCACTATAGTATATCATCATTGCGTACTTAAAATTAATAAAATTATTGTAAAACAATTCCTCAAATTCAATATTTGCTAAGTATTTTTGTTAAATTTTTTTATTTAAGTGTTAATAATTTTTTTAGCCAATTAAGACAACAATGCTATTATTGTTTACAATTTGAGTAAGAGTTAAAAGGTACCTGTTTCGTTTTTTTGCCTTATTCTTCCATTCCACATAGGTACAGGTAATGCAGTTACTAATTAATAATGGCACGGTTTTATTTATAATCGTTTATTTGATTAATGGCTAAAATTATTGTTGGCAAATTGAAGGAAGCAATACATTGATGTAGTTTTAAATATAAGAATACGATATATTTCAGATACAAGACGCGGTGCTCGGTCGATGGGTGAACGACGCAGGTCGTATGGATCGTCGAACCCTAGCACTTATAATTTTGGCACACGCAGCGGACGTTCTCGAGAATGCATTCGCCCCTTTGTCCGATGACGATTACGAGGTAGCAATGCGTCGGGTGAGGACACTCCTTGACCTTGACTTTGAGTCCGAGGCGAGTAAGCCGAACGCCAATCCCGTCCTCTGGGCCGTATTCGCCACCTTCACGAAGTAACGGCTGGTGTTTTACTTACGTCGTTACTTTAAGTCCTAGTATAAAAAATTTATCTCGGAAGAAATGAGACGCATGCACGGAAGAGAATGACCTACGAACCAATCAGATCATCACATGCCATTGTGATAAAGATTACATTGTTCTTCTTTTTTTTCTTGTTTTATTATTATTATTATTATAATTATTTTAGAACGTATATACGAAGATTTTAAAAACAAAGACTATTTACAAATTATTGTTGGCATCATGTTCTTCTCTCGATCAGTGGACAATGTAATGAGGGAACGACGACGACGTAATAAATGAAATATAAAGATGGAGTGAATGGTGAGGTGGCAAGAGAGAGAGAGAGAGAGAGCGAGTGAGGAGGGAAATAAGATTTTGGACACGTTGTTCGTGTCATTAAGAGTAAAGTAAATTTCTAAATCTGACCAAGTTTTGGGACACCGACAGTTGTGCGAACTGTTGTTGTATAGAGTACCTTTTACGAGTCCGTGATGATAGACGAACGTTTCGTCTTTAACAATTATATAATAAACTTTGAAACTATGAATTTATTGATTCTTTCGTACTATCGTGTGCGAATGAATTGAGAGTAATAAGCCAATTTCTGTATAGAAATCGATACTCATAGCTAAACAATTAAATAAAATTCATTAAGCACAAGTTTGAGGAGTCTTCAAACGACGCAGTTTTTAGTTATGTTTTAAATTAAAACCGTATTTTAAAATTTTTTTTAATCTAAACATGTTGAACGATAAAATGGTCATCATGATATTTTTAATTGATTTTATTATTTTGTATTGATCTATAGAGAGCGTAGGATACGTTGAATCTTAATAAAATAAAACGAATGTGGATTGATTGTCAAGTAATACGAAAAAGTAAATCATAGACGAAATGATGTAGATTTGAAAAATGATTTTTCGATCATTTTTCAAGATTATCAAGTGAAATATAATCATAGTATGAATTATCGATTTGTTATCTCTTTTTTTTAAATTTGATATGAGATGATTGTACAAAAATTTACATAGGGAAGGATATTATATTATCTACTTATGCATAATAGTTACTTATTATCATTATTATATTATTAAATATTGTATTAAAAGTAAATGTAATAAAATTAATATCAAAAATTAATTATTTATTGACTCGAAAACATTTTCTCTTTCGGAATCTAAGTTAAGATAAAATATTTATAAATATATTTTGTTTCACATAGATTTTTTTAACAATTATAGTTAAATTTTTAAATAATATTAATTTTTCCTTAACACATTGAAAAATCCCAAAATATTAATTTATTAAAATATATAGGTAACAGTTTCTTTTTATAATTGTTGATAAATAGTTAAATAAATATGTATTCAATATACAACTTATATTTAATGTTAAAATCTAAATATTATTATAAATGGTATATTATTTGAGGTATTTCAGTTTTATGTATTTTATCATGAAATTTTTAAAATACATTACTTTTTAATTTTAATGTATTAAGATATCTAAAAAAATTTTTTTCAATCTATACTGGTCCACTCTTTGGCCTTTGCAACAGTTTGCTCAATGTATTATAAATTAATTAAATCAAAAAAGGTTTTATTGTCGATTGCATAATAATATGTATAGATAATACATATTTATTTTTATAAAATTTTTTTTTGATTATTTCTATTTAGAAGTAAACTGAAAGGGCAATAACAATGGTATAATAATTACAAATTAACTTAAAAACTTAAAAGTATATATTTCTTCAATGCAGCTCAATAGAGGCTTGTATGAGCCCGAATCTACCAGTAATTAACCAATTAGAATCTTCTCTTTTCAATAATTTTGCTTTTCCTTTAGGTAAGCCTACACATAAATCAGCCTTTATTGTTCTTAAGCTTACAAGATTGGTTGGTCTAAATCCTCGCAGAGCTCTCGAGAAATCAGTTGTATATTCCCAATTTATATCACCCAGAAGCTTGCGATAATTAAGATCACCTTTAAATATAACCAGGGTTGCTTCAGATAGTTTATTATATAATGTTAAATTTTCAGTTTTCATTTCAGAAAAATCAAAAGGCTCTGTCCAAAATGATTCTTCCTGAAATATATATACATACACACATATATATACATATATTTACAATGCCTGCATTCAATAAAATTCAATATTAATACTAGTAATTACCACAATGGTCCATGAGCCATTATTCAAACATATTTCACAAAATTCTCCAAATAATTTAATATTCTCATTATCAGACTTTAACATTATTTTTATTAGCCAATAAAAATCATTTGTTGTAGTATCACTGATAAACCATGGATATTTTTTGACATAAAATCTAATATTTTTAGTAATTTTTTTTTTAATTAAGAAAGCTGCCAAATTCAAATCAGTAAATAATTCATAGCCACAGTTATCTAGCACAATATCAATAATATCACTATTCTTTTTAGAAAGAAGTTCCCAAACATCATTACTATTATCGACTAGAATTTCTTTATCTAAATTTTTTAAGATCAATGGATCTTCTTGCAGGTATACAATTCCACTACTTAAAGATAAATCGCACCTGCAAAAAAATTGTTTAGTAATATTTTATTATTTTAATTTTATATTAAATATTAATATTAAAATACTGTTACCTATTACCCCATAAATTGAGTTTAATTAAATTTATAAAATTCTCTTTTAATTCTATTAAACTCTCATTATTTGTGTTAATTAATTTCATAATATATGCAGATAAATGACTTATACTTCCAATTGCTTTAAAGTATGCTTCCTGTTTTTGTATTAGAAATGGGTCATATAACTTTAAATGATTTCTAAAATTATAATTTGAACATTAATTTTAAAGATAAATTATAATTTATTTAATTAACAGTTCTTATAACTTACGTAAGAAGGAATTCTTGTGCTATTCTTCTGTACAAATAGCATTCGCAAATAAGCCATATAGCATTATACCATGTAACACTTTTGCCTTGTAATTCTGATAATTTTTCTAATTTTTTATTCCATACAATAACATCATTCTCAACTTTATTTGAATCTATATTTAATGGATAAAGTGGTTTATTTGTTATCAATTCATTTTTCAATTTGCTAATGGCTCCAACAATCTTCTTAGATTCTTCAATAGCATCCTAGAAATATTTTCGTTATTTAATTGTTTAAATATATAATATACATGCATAATACATAAGTATTTTTTTTATTTTTAGTTTACTATTCCGTTTGCTTTTACAATATCTTCCTTGTTTCGACTCAATGTATCGATTATTTTAGTTACTATAACAGGTAATCGATCCTTAATCGTTTTATATGCAAAACTCCTGTGAAATGATATTGAAAATATTTAGAACATAAATAAAAATAACGAAGCATTTACTCAGCAAATTAAATTATTAACACATGTTATTGATATTAAAATATGTTATTACATAATCATTTTTATTTTTCAATATTAAGTTATTTTTACTTAAAATTTCATTGCATTTACTATATTCAATGTATAGAAATAAAATTTTAAGGTTATAAATGTCTAACCTTTTGTATTTTCCAGAAAGAAAAGTACCAATTGGCGTTTCGATGTCTTTTAAACCATCGATATCTTCTGAATTTAATGTTTGTTTAATTTCTGACATCATCAAAATTGAAAGTAAAGTACTTGAAGATTAACTACGAAAAACTAAAAATTATCACCGAATTATTCGCCTCACCGCAATTTGATCACACAACTGATGTGATAAATTTCATTGTATATTAATGAATTCCTTTTATCGCTTCTCCTCTGCTATATATAGCGTTTGCAAGCATAATGATTACGATATATTTTTCTTATATCTTTTGCAAAAATAAGTAATTACAAGATTAAATAAATTTTGTACTGGGTTCTGTTCCAAAAGTATCGACTGTAGAAAGATATCCAAATTATTTTCTGCTAAATAACAATGAACGCACATGCAGTATAGTAAAGACTAGAATTCCCTTCATTCCAATGCAAGTCCGATTTTCAAATTCAGTTTGTTTTACCCAATTATAAAATTATAAATTGCTCATGCAGGCATAATACAATTGATTTATTCAAATTATAAATATGCTCGAATAAATTTTAATATTGCAGAACTCGGAAGTACTGGGTATCATAACGTTAAGCAAGAAAAATAAAGATTTTAGGTTATTAAAGTAAGTTTAAAGTAAGTGAAAAATTCAGACGGAAAATCATTCATGTAAAAGAGCTTGAAAACTATATATTTACTATTTTTATCTTTATATTCAATTACTAGGAATTTCCAAAAATGTTCAATTGATTTGATGAGAATTGTAAATAAAAGTTGTAATTAAATAGAAATGAACAGAGACAAAACTCGATAAAATGTTTTTCGATTTTTCGGTCAAAGCACAAACAAATTATTGTAATATGACTTGTATAAGTATATAAGAAAAATGATGAGTGGTTTATTTTAGTTATTAATGAGTTTAATAAATAGAAAATATTTTTTTATAATAATTATTGATAATGGGCAATGTCCGTGAATTTAAGGACCCTTTTTCTTTTACGAATTTATGTTAAATATAAAGTACAAATTTTGCAGCATAGCATTAAATGTAAATATAATTGATTTGAAATTAACATGTTTTTAATTATGCGGCCTTTCTTGATATCAAATTTCCTTTTTTTACACAGGTATATACAGAAAAATTTACATCCATTAATTTATGACTTATTTAATAAAAAAAAAAAAATAAAAAAAAATGAAAATTATATCATGATTTCGTAGATATTGTGTATTTTATTTTAAAGTTAAATATTTTCAATCCCTTTATAGTTTGGTATATGTTAAATGTATAAACTTTATATTAATTCTGATAAGAATTTGTAATATTCATACATTATTGATTTAAATATTAAAAGAATTAATTTTTTTACATTTTAATTGAAAGATATTTTATTTTTGAGTAGATAAATTAATATTCATTTAACTTCTAAATAAAAAAGTTAGATAGTTTCGACTATATAATTTGAATACATAGTTTAAATGTGTAGGCATTATTATAGTTTGAAATTAGATTAAAAATTACGTAAAGAAGAATGATACTCTTTTTAAAGTATTTATCAATCAAATCAGGAACAAAAATATATACATTGTTTTATTCTGCATATTTGATTTATATTAAACTATATGTTCATAAATAGACTGATATCATGAAGTATTAAAATGCAAAATTATGAAACAGAATAAACAAGAAAAGAGGGAGACATTTTAATAAATACAACAATGCAGTATTTTCTTTAATCTAGATTAAATAAAAGCTTTTAAACCAGTTTCTTATGTAAATCTATGCATAAAAATAAAATAATGCACAGGATAGTTTTAAAGCGAAGTTCTAAAAGTGTACATACAACCTAAGAAATATTATAGTATAGTTATGGCGTATTCGTTTATATTTAGTTCTCTTATATCTTATAAAAGTAGACTATATATTTAATATCTTGTAAGGAAAGAGAAAAATATTTAGGTTTGTGCTTAAACATTTTAGCAAATATCTTTCTCGAGTGTTTGTATGTGACAAACCAGCTGCATCCTGCAAGGAGAATTGTATTCATCCCTCTTTGTACTAAATATGCATTTACGTAGAGGCTTTGCGCTATGTATTGCCGAATTTTGGATTTAGAAGATGCATCCAGATGTGCAATAGATTTTGTCAAATAGTGCTATAGAAATAGAAAGAATGAACATGAAATTTTTGCACATTGTAGCTTTAATTTTCCCTCAATTCATTAAAAAACAAGTCGCAAATTATTAAAAAAACTAAAATTATGTGGACTTTAAAATAACTAAATGGAAAATGAAAAAGATATTTTAAATCGTTTTATAACTAATTAATTCTAATATTTAATAATTATAATAGCTAAGGCATTTTCTTAAAATTTTTTTTGAAAATTCAAATTAACAGTTTTTTAAAGAAAATATTTTCTTTACTTATTAATTGCTTTTTATTTAAATTTACATTCTTATGTGCATAATTAAACATATATAATTTAATCGATATATTTTTTTGTTAAATATTAGTTTTATTTTTAGTTAATATTTTTAATGATTTTATATACTCACTCAAATGTTTTTGAGATTTTATACAATTAATCTTGAGTAAAGAAAAAAAAGTTTGTTTATTATTTCAAAATATATAAAAGTGGATGCCAAGCAGATTTCTTTATTTTGTTATTTTTTGATTGTTTTTTTTCACAAGAATTCTGAAAAAAGTATATTTTGTTCATTGACACTATCGATAATCCGCATTAATCCTGATTTTTGACAACTTTTAAATCCTGTTCGTGACTATTATTTTAATATACAAGTGATATAAATATGTTGTTTATAGATTAAAACTTTCTAAAAATATTTTCACAATACTGATTAGCTTCGGCAATTTTAGTACGTAATAGCATTATTATAGTATCAAGTAATAATTGTATATCAGGTGATTGATCGATAAAAATGATCGGTAATTTTGTAAACGTAACTTATCAATTTTTTATTTTTAAATAAAGTATTACGCATAGTTTACTTGTAAAGGAAAATCTAATTTCAGTATTTTTTAAATGTAGTTTCCTTTATTTTCAAAATAAAAATATATTTTTAATTTACTTATAGTTTTTCTTTATTAAATTTTAGATCATCGTAAACTTATACATGTCTTTGTGAGTAAAAATATAATATAAATTACTTTAAATCTAAGATAGACCTGTTTTATTGAGATAAAATACTTAAAAACATCCTTTCCAAAAATTTATATCTATTTTTAATAATAATAAAAATCTCAATTGTAAATTTCAATATCTTGAAATGTTTAATTTTAAAATACATTCAATATTGTTTTAAATAGTTTAATAAGTGTTATATAATCTATTTTTCTTTAGATATTTTAAAAAATTTAGCTATATTGTCAAAATATGAAAAGTATTTTATATTTATTCTTTAAAATTAATATAACATTCCATTGTATAATAACTCCCTTATAAATATATAAATACATAAATAAACATATACATATATATATCAAATATATATTGATTTTATATCAGAAAAATTTATGTAGAAAAATATTATATCAAGTTAATTATCTTTATATTATTCATTTTAATCTGATTATATACATTAGTTCCATTTATAATAATTAGCTCACTTATGGCAAGTATGCGATTTCATCAGTTTCATTTCAAATATTTGTGGTCAAATAATTAAGTTGTGAGAAATATGCAGTAAAATATTTAAAAATTTTATTATTATTGTACTAGTTTATCAATTTAAGTAATAATTTGTAGATTTAAATGAAGAATATGAGAATTTACGTTAAACGAATTTACATCGTTCGTTGTATGAATAGATTGATTTAATATTATGTATTATATATCAAATAAATTGTTTAACGATGATAATTTTTTGAATTTTAGATCATTATACAATGGTATCTGAATTGATATGAATATTATATATGCTTATGGGATGCGAGAATGCCTACTACTAATAGGCAATTATCACATTTATAACATAATATGTTTTTAACATTTTATCATAAAGAATGGATGCCAGTTTTTCACAAACTAACGTATTTACAGCGGCAATTAACAATTTATTACGAAGCCAAATAAATACGGAGCATTAAAAGATGCAGCCCTTTTAAATTTTGATGAACCCGAGCAGTACTTTCATGTAACCCAACGGGTGTAATAATGTGTATAAATTTAAAAAGTCTGACTAAAAGAGGTAAACAAAGTTTTCTTTATATAACTTTTGCACTGCTAGGGGACTTGGAAAAAAACAGGATCATGTACATAGGTCGAGGTTGCCTATGGCCTGCCTTCGTTACAGCTTTGCATATTCCCTGCGTTCTGTCGACTGCAAACTTATTCATCCAGTCCCCTCCGCGCCGCACCCCTCGCCTTCGTCGACTTTTAAAGTTTGCCCGGCAAGGCCAGATAGCAGCAAGTCGAAGATAATTAGAGGTGACCCCGAAAAAGTGCCTTGAATGCAACAAACTTGCCTCGTAATTCAGCTTTAGCCACGCCACCAGGATCAAACGGCATAAGACGCGCGTGCGTGCACTTGTCGCTTAATAAAGTGTTGAATGTCCTACATAATGCAAATGCCCATTTAAACTACTTCGTGTCAGGAGCAAATTGTGCGGCACACCCAGCCCTCTCAGTTACTTGCAATAATTATAGAGATAGAGTTACGGGAATAACTAAGCGCCACCACCTATAGACGATTGCTCGGTACGAATTTAAATAATGGAGATGTTTTCGTAGGCATTCAGGATTTGAAGGTTCATTAGAGGCGAGTGAATCGTATCGGTGATAAAAAATAATATTCAGATCAAACAATATTTAAATTTTTAATTTGTATTGAAAATTATGCATAGCAAGCTAGTAGCGCATTAATGGCCAAATAAGAGGTTGAACTTTTATTAGCAGGTAGTACGATGGAAAAAACTAGGAAGATAAATAAGCTTTTATCGGCATTCATATAAAAACATTAAGCTTTATGAAATCGATGCAGAAGGATTATATGATGGTAATACTCTTAAATTAATAAACGGCGTGTGCGTATGCGCGTGTGTGAATAGGCCGGCAAATAAGAGAGAGAGAGAGAGAGAAAGAGTGGAAGCGAACTTGAAATTTTGTCAATAGCGCCAAAGAAAATAAATAAAAAAATTTAGAGTAATTAGTGCGTGTTATAGGCGTAAGTTCTTTGGATGTTAAAAATGTTAAAAACGTGACGAAAATTTTATGTGGCTACTCTGTCTAAAGGCGTGAGAATGTTCGCGCTTGTTTTTTCGGTAATCCCAGGGTCATTGGAAATCCTTGCTGCACATGCCAATCGAGGCGAGTCAATAGAAAGTCCGTCCATTATTATAGCCAGTTCACTTATCGAAGGAGATACTTTTGTAAAATGCGAGTTTTATATTGGCGGCGTCGAAGAACTGACGTTAATGTTATTATACAATGAGGAACTGCTACCGTTCACTTTTTAACTTATTTGAATTGGATTATTCTCAGACGCGTCTAAATATTTATACTTACTTTATAACATTAGACATTTGTATATTTGTCTTTGCGGGTTCTCATTTTTAAATTAAAAACTTGTACTTTGTATATGCTAATTTATGATTTTTTTTGGTTAGAAAGGAATGAAAGCATATTGTAAAAAATTAATTTTAATATTTGAGCGAAAGCACAAGTTGCATATTTATGTGATAATTTTGTTTATTATAAAAACAATTTCAATTTGAATTTTAGTACTAGATCATTTTTGTATCATTAAAGAAATTATATAATACATTAAACTTGGTTTTCGTTTATAATTTTTTTTTCTTTTTTTTTTCTTTTGAATGTTTTCTCTTTTCAAATTCTTCGGAAACGATAATTTCCAGTGATTTATTCGATTTAAACAGCAGTCTAGAGTTGTTTACAGTCTATGCTTATATGGATAATTTTATTTAGCCCAAGTATGATTTATAATGTCAAGCATTTTTAAATGTCCAAAACACTTTAATACGTAAGTCTCTATAAGCATTTTTCTTATTACACATGGGTCGGATTTTAATAAGGCAGTGTAATTAATCAATCAACCGTAAATTTGAATGTATGTAAATGGTATTGTGAAAAGAGAAAATGCCTTAATATTCGCAGAGGAATAGGATAGAAAGCAATGGAAGATATAGACAATCATCATTTTGCAATTAATCTATCGCAATGCAGTTAACAATGAAAGAGCCGATGGATTGGTTAGTAGTAGAAGTAAGAGGAAGTAAGAGTGTGTGCGCGAGCATGTGGTTTTTGAGGAGGAGCGGAGCGGAGGGGGGCGGGCGAGCTAGAGAGACATGGATGCAAGTACGCGATGGAATTCAAGCGGTGGGAGTTATGCGGTGCGCTGCAGGTATGTTATAATTAGCCTGCGTATCACAGCGCACGAACTTCATTCGAAAGGAATTGCTACACGTGCCACGAGACTGATCCTTCCATCACCCAGGTAATACTGTGCTGCGATCGCCACTCGCGAGCTTTCTGCCCCATCCCTGTTCGTTATTTTATGCCGTTTATAAAATTATGATTATTTTGGTTGCTGTAGCGTGCCCGTTGGTAAATAGACTACGAAAGTTTTGACTAGTTAAATGGAGAGGACCCCGTTTTATAGGTGAACTAAGGCACACGCAGAAAGTATGAAAATGTGCGTGCGCACGCATGCATCTTTTAGCAGAAACGAGGTAATGCAAGTCAGTAGAGTATATACATCCATGCATATATACATACATATGCAAATACAAAATAACCACTAAATTTTCCCTATTGATTTAAACTCTATATCAGCGAATTATTATTTATTTATTTATTTATCATTTATTTAGTATTATTATTTATTTATCATTTATTTAATATTATTTTTCATTTATTATTGTTTGCTACTCATGAATGTATAGGGCTATTAGAAAATAACTCAATTAGTCGCAAGATTCACTTTATTTATTACTATAGCCCCAGTCTATTTCTTGCATTTCAACTTCTTGTTGATGAACTTAAAATATCATTATTGAACTATTTTTCTAGAATTCGGCTGGTTTTCGTTCATTGTGTTTTTCATTTTTTTTAGTTGTAATAGTAAGCCATATATTTATTATCAGATAAATAGGAAAAACCAAAGATGAACAAAGTGAGACGGGGGCGAAGTTATATTTATATCCATAAACAATAGTCTGTGTTATTTGAAGATCCTAGTATTGATAACCAAGGAGACTTCTTTCTTTCTCTCTCTCTCTCTCTCTCTCTCTGCTTCCTGCAATAATACAGGCTCCAACAATCGGAAAGTAAAAAAACATAAATATTCATGTTGTATAACGATATATAAGAATTGAGAGCTCGCTATTAAATAAAGTATTGTCAATTTTGCAAAAGTATAGGTAGAGTATTATCTACTTAATATTATGAGTAAATACCTGCCTTAATACATATATTGTCATATATTCAATATCGAAACGGCCCTTAATACAGCATACGCCTCCACTTTTCTTGTCCCTTATATATGTTAGGCGGATAATAGAGACGCAGATAAGGGCATAAAATGATTGGCTTGAAAAATTAAAATTAAATTATAACGGACATGAGCTGGTAATATAGTAAAATTCCCTCGCACTCT
>JAPYYT010003270.1:0-13544 GCA_030522565.1 Ceratosolen corneri | reverse complement strand
TTTTTGTCAAGAGCTCCAATGACAACTGAAAATTAGTTTCAAACAATTAGCTAATTCTTCCCACTACCTCCAAAATCTAAAGAGACCACCCCCTACTCAGGGAGTGGGGTGAAACATTAAAAGCAGACTACAGGCGCACTGCGCTTCAGAATTCTCGTCGCTATCAAATCTCTCAAACATCAATCTCACGCTTAGTCTTACACAAAAAGAGATTCTCAAACTGAAGTGATCGGAAATAAAGTTGAAGCTTCACGCGACCCTGGTATGAAACCACACGTTAAAAATAACGTTTGTCAGGCAGCTCTTCACCCTTCACCCTGGGGGTGTACTTAGCGGCAGCATTCGTGACGACGCAGACGGTTAATAAACCCCGGGAAGGATGAGAGACCGAAATGCATAGACGAAGGCAAGTAGTGAAAAGTACCTATAACTAGTTGAACAATAGGCCTATTAACGCGTTTAATAAATCGCGCTTAATAAATTCTTAACGGATTTTTAATTCCTCTAATTTCTCGTGTAATCTTTCCGCTCTTATTTCTCTTTTGTTACCAAACTGGAGGCATAACAATAGAAAAACGGATATATAGATAATAAGCAGAGGAAAAATACACAGAAACAATGCGGTAACACTTCTCCTTCGTCGCGAACACTTCCACCCGTACGTAACGGTTTTTTACTCGCATCGTAAGTATTCTGCAAATCAACAACGAGTAATTAGTAAAAACAAGAGCAACAAGATTTAGTTAAAGAATTCATACAGTTTTTATTATATATATAATTGTTTGGGATTACGACAGAATCTCGATTCGTCACTATATAATACATTTTTCTTTTGAATGTTATTTCTGCTACAATATCTGTTTATTATATTATGAATATTATTTGTGATTATTATGGTTGAATATCTCATATATCATGGCTGCCATGTTTTACGCCAATGTAACTCCTGTAATATACATTTATTGTTTGCGTCTGAATTTGTAACGATAGACTCCCCCCTTTAGTACTGCCCCGGTGTCATCGTATGTCTTTCGTGTGAACAAAGAGCTTTCACAGCTTCACCAGCCAAGTGCAGCAACCAAGTGACCTGCAGCGCGCCATGTCTTGGTGCAGGGCGTATTCGCAGCGCAGCCCTCTCTCCACCGTCTTGGCCTCTACCCCTTTCTCAAGGAGGTGACATTCTATGCTCATCTATCTCGCTAACGTAGGAAAATTAGTTGACCCCCCACTACCCGATAATTAGACACCCTAGGTGGCCTAGCTTGCCCTGCGGCTATAAAATAAGGCCGCAATCACCCAGTAGGCAGAATTCTCTCAGGTCTCCAGTGCAATACCGTGGTCTTACAGCAAGAGTCTTCTCCAGCCGATCTGTCGGCCTCTGTACACAAGAAGCTTCTACCCGACGCTGAACTCGCTACGCTAAGAAGCACCAAGAGGCAAGTAGCAACCGTTACGTCTCCCCTCGTCTTACACAATTCGGAAGGTACACCTTTTGAAGAAACGAAGATACGTAATCTCCTTTGGAAATTCGTTGCCGATCGAAACCTCCACGCCCAGTAAGCCGAACAACCTGTAAGACTACGTCGCGACCACGTCGCCGTCATTTTCGGACATCGATTATCTTGTTAAACTATAAGCGAACTCCGCGGTATTAAATTAACGCGTGAGCAGTGCGGTATTGCAGGAAATCAATTGCATAAAAGCAAAACTAAAGAACGTAGATTCCATTTATAAACAATCCACGCTTCGCATATCGTGTAAGTGCGGCTCACAACAATTATTATAAAGACAATAGTGTATTTGACTGTATAAACAAGTGCGACTTCTTCAAGTTATTATATGTTCAATAATACTCAGTATTTACCGGCATTAAATACGCCGATTTTGTCTACGATTCTTTTACCCCGCTATCTCAACCCTTCCACTATCTGCTTCTTCCTCACACATTCGTGGGGAGAATTCACACTCGGGTACGCGCCCGAACAATAATAAAATCATTAATTTGTCTTTCATATTTATAATATTTGCAAGAGAGTTTATTTAAGTTCGTGATTATTATTCATGAATTATTAAATAAAGATTCGTATATGAAATAAGAATCAGCAAGAAGATAATGTTGGCAGGTTTTATTTAAGTGATTGATTATTCTCGACCTGCAATAAATCTTAAATAAGTATCATCAATTTGAGAATCGCAAGATTAAAATAAATATTGAAAATTGAATTCAAACTAGATTTCCAAAGAAGATACTGCAGACCAATCAGTTTCAAGACATACCTGTTCAACTTTGGTTTATTTGTTAACGTTTTATGTTTTAGTTTATTATTATCAATAAATTTTCCACTAATTATATTTATTCATTAATTTTCACTGTTTTTACATTTTCATAGCTGGCCCTCCCCTTCACTATCTAGTTCTCCGCTCGCTTCATTGAGAAGAGAATTTTTAATTACATACCGGAATTATTTCCAAAATAATATACATCGAGTAATTTTCTTATGGAAAATATGAAGCTCAATTTTTGTGAGTATTTGTGTACGGAATATATGAAGTGGGCCAAGGCAAGGCCTATGGAGAAGAATAAATGATTGTCTTTCTAGAAACGATTTCACTAATAGTCACTGCTGTGTTGTAAAGAAAGCATATATCTCACTTGATAATTTGTGAAAAAGCGCGAGTAAATAAGGAGGGGTAGTGTGCGCTCTCCGTGATTTTAGAATATTTAATGATGCGATTAAAAATGCAGACACTCAAAAGTCTCATCCAAGGCGGAGGTCGTAAATATCAATCAGAAAGCGATCGTAAGAGGACACTTGGGAATTGTCGTACAAGACGAAGGTTCCTGACGAAAATTTGGCAATCATACATATGTTAACAGTTTCTTCTAATTTTCAAACAATTTGAATGTTATTACGAAAGGTTCATAACTCTTACGGAATCTCGAACAAAAACAAAAATAATCATGATATGGTAAAGAAATTAATTGTAAAATTGCTAATCCGTAGAATCTAGCCACTTTATTTTTAACATAATTTAAAAAATATCTTCAAATTAAAATAAAAGAAAAAATTATATATTATGCAAATGAATATACAAAATGAGAGGTATTACAAAAAGATGAATGAAGAAAATTAATATAAAGAAAAAAAAGGAAAAAAGGCAAAAGCCAATAGCAATTTAGTGGGAATTCAACGAGGTGTTAGCAGAGAACACTAACTTATTACTGACTTTTACGCAAGGAAGCGTCAAGGCGTATGCATTTTGTATTGAAGATTCGAATAGCTTCGTTAGACATTATAAAACGGCATTGATAATATATATAATTTATCTTGTGATATTAGATATTTGTCGACAATATTTATACATTCTTATTTAAAATTCCAAAGTATTTCAAGCAATATTCAATTAAATATATAAAAAAAACTTTGATTATTAAATTCTATTATTTAACCAATTTTTAATAACTATATTAATTATATTCAATTTATGAAACGTATTACAATTTCTTTAATTCATTATAATAATAATATGTATTTACCTAAAGATTAATCAATTATTGTTTTATAAAAATTTATTATACAATTGTAACAAAAAGTTAATACTTTGAGAGAAATAATGAATAATTGAACAATTATTTACGTTTAGATTAATACATGTTTACAACAATACAACATATTTTTTTAGACAAATATAATTTCTGTATAAAAAATAATAGTTTGTATTAGAGATTCCGTTACATCGTATTTCCATGTTAACTTTTTGTTTGAAAATTCTTTAAAATATCTTATATGTTGAATGATATTGATTGACAGATGTGTCGCCAGAGCCTACGAAGGCGACTATGATATTCATCGAGTACAAATAATCTTGACCGTTTCACGACCCTTGGAAACATAGTCACCAGTACTTCGCCACCACCCTTCAAAGGACGTTTGCACTACTTTTCAAGGGTTAAATTCAAATTGTTAAGGGCTAAGGTCAAATCTGCTATCCGATCATCAAAACTTTCCACTCTGACAGAAATCATAGATTAGCACCCTTCTCAAGAAGCTGAGTAAATGTATTAACTTGACTGCATTCGCACAAATCTCTCGAGTTCTTAGCCTCTTTAAAATAGTATCCAGTCTGAATAATAAAATACAGTGATCTTACAAAAAATTGTCTCAAGCATCAGTGATTGCTGTATCGCTATCATTTATAGAAATTTCAAGTCGATGCTGATACCAAGTCGCTATAAGTCAAGTTATATAGCGGAAGCCCGGCTACCACGGTGTTCAATTTACGAATGAACGCTCCATCTATTATTACATATATTACTGGAATACAACTGATACATATACAACTGAATGCCGCATGTATTCTCAGCCTGAATAACGCATATCCTGTAAATAGCAAAAAACAATTGGCCTAACAGACAAGGAGCAACAAGGCAGGTAAGGTCAGTATAACTCATCGAATATTAACACTTGTTCGGAAAATCCGTATAAACAAACAACCGTCACTTCGGCTCCGAGTAACGTGATCATTAGTGTTTATGAAATGGAAGTGCGGTATAAACATACGGAACAAAGAGACGTGTAGGCCCAAAGACTAGAAAGATCTAGAAGAAAAGTACACGTGTAAGTACTTGATCCGGGCTAGTCAAAACAAGACGATTTCTCGGCTTTCCCGCACAACCTGCGCTGCGGACACGGTCGCGGTGTGACTGCGGCGGGAAAAGAGCCCATCTATCGGCATCTAAAACAAAAGGAACAAAGAACTCAGTGCACCAATAACAATTGGTATAGCGAAGTGTCGATCGCGGGACCAATAAGAAAATTCAAGTGCATTAGTTTCGACGGGGTAGCGTAAAGTCGCGATGCGAACTATGAGGACAAAGTGAGCCATGCGTCGAATCAGTGTCATTTTAGTTGTCTTCGAGTAAAGATCTATCTTCAATTACGGATCCAGGCAGAATCCGAAATAAGGCAACAAAAATTGGTAAAAGCACCGTAAAAAGTTTGAAAGAAACGCATTCCCTCCAGCTGAAGTTACTACGTACCATTCAGTTGGAGCGTAGGTAATCGAGAACGGCTGAGGCCTTGTCAGCAATATTCAAAGAGGGAAATTGCCCTCTTCCGTGCGTCAGCGCCTAATTCACGAACTGCAACACACGCAGCAAGGTCGGGGAGATTATGGGACTAATCGCGCAGTACGTAAGAACCCAGGGTCAACTCACACTTGAACCTTGCACCATAAAAGAGGTTTGTCACATCCAACTCAGTGTAAACGGAGCTAGGCGGCGCAGCGGATTTTCGAATGCCATTAAAACTTTGTTCAAGCGTTACGGTCATTATTCATTAACACACACTGTTCAAAAACCGAATAAAAAAAAGAGGATCCCTAAATAATATTGTTTCTTTACTTTTTGCTATGAATTTTTTTTATATTTATGATTGCCAGATGTCCCCAAAGAGCAACGAATTTCGAAATAATATTTCATGTATATATTTTTGAGTTGACAGTGATTTTTCTTGTTATCCTTGCATTGTACTCAAAAGGTCTTCGATGGTCTGTATGACCATCATGTGCTCTACAAGGCGCGTGTCATAAAGTAATCGATAAAACCTTCCATGAATTAACGCGCAGTTGCCAAATATCGTACGAGCTGCTTATCACAATATAGATGCATATTTTCAAATAGTGTAAACATCAAGTGACGTCACAGGCCGAGACGTCGGGACAAGGTGAGAGCGCCGATCTGGCGCTCCGACGTGCGGTCGACTGCCGCTTCGATGCCTGCCTAAAAGGGCGTCAACACTACCGATCTAAGGGCACCAATGACAACTGAATAATTAGCTGTCATCCAATCACTGTAATTTCCCACTCTCATAGATGTGCGAGAAAAGTCCTCCCCCGCAAACAGCGGGGTGAAGAGTTTAACTACAACGACTTCGGCGCGCTGTCTCAGATTCCGCTTGAGTCTTCAGAATTATGGTGTTGTCTCATTGACCTATAATCTCTCAATATAAAGTTGTGTATAGTGAATAGCTTGTCCGTGATCAGTGCACAGTGCACAAGCAAGGCATCAAGATTCGTTCAAGGACCGCAAGGCACGCACTGTGAGGGAAGGAACGAGCTCTGGACTGTGCTACAAACCCAACGTAAAGAAGAGGCGATTGCGAATACTTATTCGAGGTATACAAGGAAAGGCGCGAACAAGCGCAAGCGGAATTATCCATTGAGCTCACACTCAGACCAGCAGGTAAACCCTGTTGATCTTAAAGGACACAACAAGTCCATGCTTGGTAAGATTCAATTTATGCCTGAATATTGCAGCAGTGTGAACTACAACGACATACAATTCATAAAAAATAACATCACTCCAAGCATCGTAAGATTCAAAGTGATGCCTGAATATTGCGCCCGTGCAGAATTAAGCAACCTTTCATTAAACTCACGGAACTCAACATATTTGTAAATTCACTTAAAGCTATCGCGGTGTTCGATTCATGTCTGAATGTCAAGATAGTTCAAGATTTGTAATTCTAATTTAAAACAGCATTATAATTATACCGCATCGTCTAAAGACAGCATTATATTTCAATACGTTAAAATAAACACCATTTTACAGCATTACCCACGCCACTTTTGCCTCTGTTTTATTCTATCCTGCTATCTCCACTATTGGCCTCTCCCTCCTTCCATCTGGGAGAGTGTTTTCTCGGGCTTAATTCCCGAACACACATAGACACACACAAACATACATTACAACAACAATAGAACATTTATTATTAAATAAATAGAAAGAGCACACAGGCGTGTTTAACAATTCAATCAATCCTATCGCCAACATCTACCCTATTATATCCAAACTCCTCAACATAAGGGATCGCATACAGTCACGAAGGTGAAACCCGTATCAATAGGCCGTCGGAACAGGTAAAGCTGAGCTCACGAAAGCTAGGTAGAGGGTACCTTAAGGGTACCTTAATTAATTATGTAGTATATTGAAAGAAATATAACCATTGCATAAAATTATTTGAGGAAATATTATTCGTTTATACAATTGATATTGTAGTATATTGAAAGAACTATAACCATTATTTGAAGTAAATAAAATATTAGTACTTTATGCAATTAATACGGTGATAAATTGAAAGTATAAAGAGTTGGCATAACATGATACAGTGTTCATAAAAGTATAAAAGATTACATAAAAGTTTAAATTAAAGGTTTTTTAATAAAGACAGGCACGATGACAATGACAAAAGGTGAAAATGTATGCCATAGCACTGGAGCTCCAGCAGAGACAGTGAGTGGTGGACTAAGAAAGGGAAGGGGGTCCAACAACCCTCACCGCATAAGCGCCAGATAGACGCAACAACAGAAAGACGAGACTCGCGATGAAAGAAGCAACACTGTGGGGTGCTCAAAATGAAGAAGATATAAACTTACATCCAATGGAGACAGTCAGTGGTCATCCCCCAAGAAACTAATACTACAACGAATGTAATCCTTTTGGAAAAATGGGTCCAAGTTTCATTATGACCGAACTATTTAATTACGATAAAGAGTCACCAGTCATTCAACGAGAAGACATAAAATACGAGAGACTATTGGACACGGACGACACAGACAACCTACATATCTCATGAACGAAAACAACTTGAGAAAAAGAAGCATTTCCTAAATCACATGCTTTCAGGAAACTAATCGCCTTTGGTGATCATCAAGGAATCATTAAAATGGGGGCTCGACGCAAAGAAGCTCCATTGCCACAGGAGACTAAGCATCCCGCCATTTTACCGAGGCACTCAAAATTTACTTCACTTGTCATGTGATTACTCATCAACGACCCCTGCATGGAGGTACCCAAGCCCCTCCACATACATATAACAACGGTATTGGATCATCAGATGAAGGGCCCCGGTGACGACACATATAATGAGATGTGTAAAAGTGACACCATTACGACCATTTTCGCACACGGGAGTAGACTACGCAGGCCCATTAAACATCATACCTTGGAAAGGAAGTGGGGTAAAGAGCTTAAACGGTTGGATCTGTGTATTGGCAAATTTTGCGAACATCTGCCATCCACTTAGAGGCCGTAAGTGACTATAAGGCGAATGGATTTTTTCCTGCTTATAAAATGCATTAAAAAACTTATTCAATCAACGTGCAAAGGAATACCAGCAGGTACAAAGTTCACTGTTACAGGAGGAGGTTCAATGGAAATTTAACGCCCCTGAAGCCTCTCATATGGATGGGAAATGGGAGACTGTGGTGAAATCAGTCAAGCACCATCTAAGACGCACCGTCGGTGAGACAAAGCTCACAATGGAAGAGTTGATGACAATGCTGGCACAAATTGAGGCAGTACTGAACTCGTGGCCCTTGGAGCCATTGAGTGATGATCCAGACGATACTGCAGCATTGACACCAGGACATTTTTTATAGGAGGTCCAATCGTCACTATCCTCGAACCATCTTTATTGAACAAAGAAAAGACACCTCTCTCTTGCTGGCAATTCATACAACAAAAGATGCAATCATTGTGGAAACACTGGACAAAAAATTATCTACATCAACTGCAATTAAAATCAAAATGGTACGCAAAAAACGAAATAAAGATAGGAACATTGGTCTTTATTCCAGACGAGCAGTTTCCACCAAGCAGATGGCCGCTCCCTAGAGTGACAAATATACATCCTGGGAAAGATGGACATGTGCGAATAGTGACTTTAAGAAAGCGCCACAATCACTTACTCGGACAATTACAAAACTTATTTTATTACCCAGTTCATCAGACAATTAAAATCAGTATCAAGTTGCTGATTGCGGGCGGAATGTTTGGAAAATCCGTATAATCAAACAACCGTCACTTCGGCTTCGAGTAACGTGATCATTAGTGTGTATCACATCCAACTCAGTGTAAACGGGGCTAGACGGCGCGGTGGATTTTCGAATGCCATTGAATCTCCGTTCAAGAGTTACGGCCATTATTCATTAACACACAAACACACATAACAACAACAATAGATCATTTATTATTAAATAAATAGAATGAGCACATTAACAGTAGGTGAGTTCCCTAACAGTAGGCCGTCGGAACAGGTAAAGTTGAGCCCACGAGAGCTAGATAGAGGATACCTCAACAACACTATATTAAACTAGAATAAATCACAAGCAGAAAATATAATTAATAGAATCGTTACAAGCTTTCCGGTATTCATTTTATGTCTAAATAGTACGAAACCATGGGACACACAATTCAAGATAAAGAGAGAATTATATTTTACCATATATATTCAATAAAGACATTTTACAGTATTACAGTTGATTTCAACGTCTTTATTTCTCTCTACCCTGCTGTCTCTCACTATCTACCTCACCCCCGTACCATCTTCAAAAGAGTTCACATTCGGGTTAATTCCCGAAAATTTGATAAATGATAGGTTACGTCTAATACAAAACGCCATAGTTTTCATATGAAATATTAATAGATAAGGCAAGTAGTGACAAATATACATGAATTAGTGAACAAAGGATACCACGGAATTTAACACGTAATTGAACAGTAAGAAATTAAACAAACAGTAAGACTTGTAGGCCTTATTAAACACTTTAACTTAAAGATGTGAAGGCTAGTAGAATCATGAACAGCCTTGTTAAACACCTTAACTTAAATAAGTAAAGGCCAGTACAATCATCTACGATTAACACAAATTATTGTACAATAAACGCAGTAAGGAATTAATAGAACAAATCCAAGCTTAGTGGTATTCAATTTACGCCTCAATATTGCCACTGCAAGGAACATATTACTCCAAACAAAATTGCATTATATTTTTTACTATATTTTCCATCTCATTTCAATAAACACCATTTAACAGTATTACATTCGACTTCTGCGACTTTACTTTTTTCTACCCTGCTATCTGTCCCTTCCACTATCGGTCTCTTCCTCACACCACCTTGAGAAGAGCTCAGCATCGGATCAGTTTCCGAATATTTACATACGGGTTAAAATCCCAAACAACATAATATTTTTAATTATTAGTAATAATTTTAAACAATAATTAAATTAATGTAATACAATGTATATAATTATATGATTCTCATATATATTCTTATATATTGTCTGTTTAGTTCTGTATAGTTCTCATATAAATTCTTATATATTGTCTGTTTAGTTAAATAAATCCAATATAATTACTTAAAATCAAACACAAAAATATTAATAAAATATTTCTTTTAACTATTTTGTCATTGTTTAGTTATATGTGCATTTAGCAAGCGATTTATTATATTTTGCTTAGATAAAATAAAAAATAATTATTATTTATCTTACAGTAAATTTATTTATCTTATTAAATAATTAGTAAAATATGAATAGTAATGGTAATATACACACTAATTGAAAAAAACAATAATTTTTAATTTATCCGAATGTATTAAAATTATATAAAATAATAAAAATACAACAGTAGTTATTAGATATATATATATATAGTGCGGATGTATTTTAAAATAATAAAAATATTAAACTCAATAAAGTTTGAAACTTTAGTCGAATATGGGATATTGCTACGATGGTATAATGAAATTATTATTTATGGTTATGTATTTCAGTACATTATTATCAACAATTTCTGTTGTATTTATAGATTTATTTCGAAACTTTCCAAAAATAGAATCAAAATTTTATGATGATTTAAGGTCTTATTGAGATATCAATTGCACGCAACATTTTATCTCAAAACTATTTTGATTAATTATACAGTCATGATGTTTACATTGAAAGTTTCGTTTAATACAATTTTAATTATTACATATATAATTGTATATTATGCATATTTGAAGATACTACAATATTACCTAAAAGAATATATACCATTTTTAATAAAATATAATAATAAATCAAATTGTAATGTCCCAATAAAAATCCTTTGAACTCAAGTATCAATATGATTGCAATTTCAATATATAACGTATACAAATTATCATGAATTTCAATTTAAATCATTGCTCTCTAAAAACAATAATTGTATATAGCAAATGATTTTAAACTTGAACTTTTTCAAATCTTCTAAATTAACTATTAATAATTTTAAAAAATCTATTGATTCTAGATAAAAAGAAATTATATATTATTATTATTACTCTAGATAAGTTCTATTAAATAATTAAGCATTTCCAGTAGATTCTAAACAAATTTAAAAAATACTTATAATCCAAATACATTTTATTATATTCTATTGCATTGAAGTAAATATATTGCAACATATAAATATTTATAAAGATTTTTTGCTATCAATAAGAAAAAATAGAAAAATGTTTTTATTTTTGTAATTTGAATAAATAAATGAAAAAACATTCAATTAAGTAACTACGAATTTGTTCATCTGCAAGTACTAGGTAATATAAATATTAGATTTAGATACATATATATAAAATGTAATGTTAACTATATCTACGAAAATATTTCAAGAGTAACAAGAAATGAGAGGAATAAAAATCCATATATGTAGTTTATTTCATTTCATCCACTGTCCAGGGTTAACAGTATTTGCCGCATCACTCTGAATAACGCAGATTCTTTCTAACACTTTTTTTTCATTATCTTTTAACTTCTTTTCTTTTTGTTATGTTTTTTATGTTATAGAATTCGAATGAATCATCAATAATAACTGCAATAATCACGATTATAAGTCAATAGGTTTAGAAAATGGATAATTTGATATACGAGCATCAAATTCATAATATTTCTAAATGTAAATAGAGATGGATTCAAATTTTTTTTTATTATATACAAGAATATAAAGAGTCGTTCATTTTACAGCATGAAAGCAGCCTTTCCGATGCTTGTGTCTTCCTGTATACATTTTTATTTTTATTTTACTTTTATTTCAAAACATATATTTTTGTAGGTATTTTTATATTATTAGATTCTTTGTACTATTAATTTCTATCTAAAGCAGTTTTCTATCATTCCGTACTACTTTTTCTCTATCTGTTATCTTTTTTCTTATTCACTTTATAAATATATTTTTTAAATGATATATATTTAACGGAACTAAACGGGATTATCTTACTGTCTAGTACTTTTCTACAATTCAATACTCTCTATTTTTTCATATTATTTCTAATCTATCAAAAATATCGTGAGCACTCATTTACCACGACAAGAAATGAAGTTTTTACAGAATAAATGCATTATCATTCTTAGCATCAGTTGACATTAACTAGGTAATAATCATATACAAAAATCGAATAGATGAATACATAGCTCAAAATCACTAACGAAATAAGGCTCACCTTCTTCCACTCTACTTGCTCCCTCTCCCACTCCCATCGTTCTTGTCTGCCCTCTTTATCTCTTTTGATTTTATCATACTAAAATCAAAAGTTGAACACTAGCATAAAGAAATCGAAGTGCGATTAGTCAAATTAAGTACACTAGTTTATAAAGTACACATTTTTCATGTTATCTTATACAATATATTTATAAACTTTTAATGTTTGTGTTGACGACTATTCAATATTAGGTTTTTGAAACGCTATTTACAACTATTAAATATTAGGATTTTCAAACATTGTTTAAAACTATTAAATACTTGGATTATACGATGAATAACTAAATCATAAATTGAATCTTGACGAACCTAAAAGTGTACATAGTTTTATATGAATCATTTGATAATGTTGTTCTCCCGGAATCTCTATAACTTAAAAAGTGCAGATGACTATAAAGTGAACGTGTGTACGTGTATAACTATTTAAATACAGTAGGAAAACCAAAAAATACTTTAGAAATATAAATTGAGATAATTATTTAGTTTGAATTAATTGAAATTACTTATAATTAAACCTATTGCTCAAATTATTTATTATAGTAGAATATTTTTCATCTTTTATATTTGATCGTGATTCTGACAGAATCTCGAGTAGTCACTAAATAAGACCTATATACTTTTGAATGTGATTTTTGCTAGAATATTCGATTAACATTTTACGAATATTATTTACATGTCCTTCTGTTAAGAACCGCGCGTCGCAAGTCTCGTATGTCATGATTACCATACTTTATTTACAATGCCAGTGTTTCCAGTAAAAGCGGGGCACGCTTTTGAAGTGCAACGCGCGTGACAAGACAGCCCCCTGCCTCCGTAGTCTCGGTCTTCACCCCCCTTCCCCTTGCCTAAATGAGTAGACCTTCTTTGTTCTTTCATCTCATCAACGAAGAGAAATTCGTGAGACCCCCCACAATGAATCCTCGGCGGCCTAGCTAGCCCTTCGGCTATAAAATAAGATCGCAATCACGCCGAGGCAGAACTTTTTCTCCAACTGCAAAGGTTTTCCGATACATCTCGGAAAGGTCTCCAGTGCAACCCATGGTCTTATATACATGCAGTTCCTTAGCCAGTGTCTGGATTTGTACCACGAAAAGCTTCGTCCACACGGTGAGCTCTACTTAGCCCGCGGTTGTATCCTTCCCACACTGGACGGAGCTCCCGGATGGAGCGGAGAAGTGAATAGCGCATTAAGAGGCAAGTAAA
>JAPYYT010003269.1:0-19189 GCA_030522565.1 Ceratosolen corneri | reverse complement strand
TGAATTTGTTTGTACAATTACTTATTAAAGAAATTTGTTTGTTAATCGTAAAATTAAAAGATGCGGCTTTTATCATTCTGTAAATTTCTAGTGCAAACAGAATTTCAAAGATTCCGATTATTCGCAAAGTATGAATTTCAATAAGAACAGTGAATTTCGATTTATGTAGTTGCAATATTACGAATGGTAATTCAAAACAAGTAATGAGCTATTTACTCTCTTGTCTTTACACTATACTGTGGCAAAGATATGGTGATAGAATTTGCGCGCGACTGTTCCGTATTAATGTAAAACTGATACTTCACGTGGGTCGCAATTTTGTTGTAAAATTTAATAATATTTTTGCTGTCACATTTTAGAATGTTAGTTAAGTGTTTTAAAAATTTAATGATAATTTGAAAAAAAAACAATAAAAAATGTTCCTTATGCTATAAATAATTATTGATATGATAATTCAATTACGTAGTTGGTAGTATCTGTTAAAAAAGAAATAATTAAAAATCTTTAATGAATGCAAAAACAAAAATTATGGAAGAAAAATGTCCAAGATTATTTTTAAACATAGTTAAGAAATTTTGAATCTTATATGTTTATATAAAATTTAAATAAACGACTTTATTGATACAAAATGAATAGTCAGATGACTGTGTTATATAAACGAATTCAACAAATTAATTTCATTCATAAACACTTACAGAAAAATCATAATAATATGAACATAAAATTAGTTCATTTACAATAATCAATTTGTTAATAAATACTATTAAAATCTAATAATATATTGATCATTAATATTTATTTAAATTATAAAATTAAATTAATCAGATCTTTTACTAATCAATTTTTTATTTGAATTAAATCGGATTGAATCTCACTAAATTAGATTGAATATATAAATAATTTATAATTAAGTTTAAATTAGCTCTAATACAAGCTCTTAATTAATTTATCTATTAAGCAGATTACGATAACTATTAATAAATGTTTACTAATATTTCAAAATTCATGCATATAGTTATTTAAGAAATTGTAACTAAATTTTGAACCAAAGTAAATATGATACACGTGTCATTTATGATAATTAATGGATAATATAGAAATAAAAAATAGTTTATATAAATGTTTTGTTTGCAGATAAATGATAAAATATATCCATGCCATATATTACAGAAACTGGAGATACTTAAATCCGTTGCTGTTTAAGAGGAAAAAAAAAACTTTAAAAAAAGTGTGGATTAGATATCTGTTAGAAACAGTAGATGTCATATATTACTTCTTATTAAATTTGTCATTATTCATTATCATCTGGATTATTGAAAATCTAAAAATAATCTTATTTTTTATATAAAGAACAAATTTAAATTTAACTAGATCATATATTAATAAAATATGATATTGCATTCAGTTTGGCTAACTGAAATTTTACTAATGATATAATAATAATATTATATGAAGTTTTAAGTTGACATTTATTTTATTACTATATAAGTTGAATATAATAAGAGAATAGTTTTTGTACTCGAGGAAGTTAGAGTTTTATTTAGATTACGTACATATATAGTTAAAAATGTTGAAAATTCATTATTTTTTTATTTGTAAATAACATTTACTTTTATAAATAATATAAATAATATAAAGTAATAAAATCAAAGATAGATTAAAAATGTAGATTTAATCACTAGGAAGAATGTAATCAATTATTTAATTCTAAAGTATTTATCTTTTCCAGATATTTCTTTTATGCTTATAACTGTTTACATTTTCTGATTAATACCACATAATCAGTAAATATCATCTGCTTTTTAATATCACATTTATATCAATATAAAATAATTTATTAATATACGTTGTTTACTAATTTCTTCGTAATAAACTTAATACACTAAATAAATATTAAATTAATATATAGAAAATGAATTGGATTCAATATTTATAATAAATATCCGAATGAAATTTTTTATATAATGTAGCACTGTAAGTCCAAATCGTAATTTAATATTAAATTTCACATAATCTTTTTTCAAAATCTATCTGTAGTTATCATAATAATCGACAATTTTATTTTATTATTGCACTAATTATTTTTTTTTAATTAGTTATTTTGATGGATTATAGATAATATTTCATGGCGTACTTGATCGAAATCTATTTTTTATGAACCCACCCAAAATCTGTCTTTTTTTATGGGTCGCATAAAATTCCAGAATTCACTTGTATATATTTTTCTAATATGAATTGTCCATACACAATTTGGGACTAGAGATTTTGTACTTTAAGGTATTATTTTAAGGTTTGTTTAATATGAACGTCACGATAAACGATTGCGCATCGATGTATTCTCATAACAACATTCTAAATATTCCAACTTCATCAGACCCATCTGTGGTCATATAATGTCGATTTTTGCGACTAATTAATCTTTTACGAACATTAATAACATTATAAATTTATAAAACTGCAAATTTCTAATCCAGCAAGAATCCTATGCGTAACATTATTCTATTTATAGTCATGCATGGCTTTCATATTTATCTTAAAGATGTTTCTTTAGGCAAAATTTCCGTAGGTATTTTAAAATAAGTCTTGATAATATTCTTGTCTTGAAAATTTTTAAAGAGATTGTAAAACATTATTAAAGACATTAAAATTAGTATTATAAAATTCTCTATATAATTAAGTCTATATAATTAAGTATGAAATAAATATGAAATAAAGTATAACAATATAGTTTGTAAATATAATAAGTGTTTTAAATTTGATCAAATAAATACAATATTGTTGTTGTTTAAGGTATAAACTAAAATAAAACATTTTTATATGAAAAAGGATTTTAACTCATGTATGCATAGGCAATAAATAATAACATACTGTAAATAATAAAAAATCAAAATATTTGTTTTGAATGGTGCACTTATATTATAAAATGCATATTTAAACGCTTACATTTTTAATTTATTGATAAGAATAAATTCGCTGTCATTAGTAGTCATAGTTATCTGAACCTTTAGTTAAAGTAAATTCTTTAACTTTTATTTGTAGTACATATTTTACATACTGTGATTTAAAACTTTATTAATTTTGTTTACATTACAGTGATTAAGGTCTTAATATATTAAAGAATGTGCATAAAAGAAAATTTTCAGAAATTACTTATAGTCATTAAAAAATTATTATAGTATATTATAATGCATAATGCTTTTTTACATCTTTTATCGTAGTTATTTACTTAATAGTGTTATACATCGGCACGAAGCTTTTAATATATAAAGAAAAAAGAAATTTTTAATGGTATGAAAAGTATTTATAATAAATTTTATATTAAATATGTTCTTCAAAATTGAGAAATTTTTATAAACATTATATAATAAATTATTCAACACAAGCGTGCATACTATTTATCTTACTTTATATACTAAAACGTTTCTTTGTGATTTATTATTCTATATATTTTAATGAAGCTTATATCTAATATGAATTAACTTTTTGGCAGATACAATCGTGAAAAATTAATCTTTTCTTTATTTTCTCAAAGATTCTATTCATTTTTAACCAAACAGAATTAGTACTCTTCAAACCAATTGTCATTGAAGAAAATTAAATTCTTAAATAAAATACTATCTAAAATTATAAGTTTTAAAATTTCAACAATTATTTAATGCTAATTTATATGATATAAATGAATTAATTTTATATTTTGTTTGAATATATAAATTCAATTATATAAATAATTTATTTCTAATTGTATTGTATATTATTTTAGAGATTTGTTTTTTATTTTTAGAATATATAATGATGAAATTTTTTGTTTTTATACTTAATGATTAAGAAAATAACAATTTTTACCTTGACATGTTTTTTATAGAAAACTATATATCTATAAATATTAAAATTTGTATGATTCTTAATGTTTGATTTTATTATATTTATTAAAAACACGACATTATGATAGTTTTAGGTTATTTGATTATATATCTGTTTTTTTACTTTATATGTTAAATAAATTAATGTGTACTCATTTTCATTATTCACATTTTTAGAACTATTTGTTGAAGAAGCCAATCTCGCTAAAAGTGTTAAAAATGATATTATTTGACATATTTCTTACTATTTAAAATTTTTTTGAATTATCAGTTTAAATGTTAATTAAATTTACAACTAAATCATAAACTCTTAAATGTCCCCTAATTTTATAATAATTTACAGGATTATCTTTAAAACAATTATATAATTTTTTAATATTTGAAAGTATTACGTTATTTGCTGTTTTTGTTTATTTGAAATATTTACTTCATAATTAATCAAATATTATTTGTTATTCAATTTTTCATTAAACAGGGAAAGTTTTCTACGGCATGCGAAGTTGCTAAAATAGAATACTTTATTGACACAACCCATTTGTTATTACAGATAATGCACATTTTTACAACGAGTATTATTACTGAAAAAAGTTTTTATTTCAATATTATACAATGATTCTTTTGTCAACAAAAACCACCGCATGTGTTTAGTACTATTAGTACTATAGTATATTTAATGCAATTAAAAGACGTTTAAAGAACTCGACTACTGTTTGTAAATACTGAAATAAATCTACGGTTTGTGTTCATTAAAATTAATAAATTATCTTAAACATGTTTGCATTTGTAAATTTATTTTCACAAATACATTACGTAATACCTATGAGAAACAAAAATTGATTTAGTTTTATAATACAATAAACGTTTAAGTGCTTAAACTTTCTCTGATTAAATGATAGCAAAACCGATTTGAAAAGAAATATTCATCAATCTCTGGAAGCTTATAGAACGTAGTAACAAACATTAGTTTATTGAATATTAATTAATTAAAATATAAGAAATAATTATATTGCAATTTGTTTTTTAATTAATTTATTATTATACACAACAATCAATAAGAAATTTTAGCTTCTTAAGTTGGTTTGAGCCATAAGCACAATTCGTTAAAATATTATTTTTCTATAAAACATAAAAATCATGAAATTAAATTTTTGTTTAAATATGGTGCTTCGTAATTACTTAAATTATAAAGTAAAAGCACAATTACCAACTGTATAGATGAAACCATTTTTCTCTTTAATAATAATTATTAGATTAAATTTATCTATACGTATATATATTAATATATATTTTTGTCTGCGTATATTTGTCTAGCCAGAGAAAAACTAAATCTACCATATGTTTAATATTCGTATTACAATTAATTATACAGAAAACAAACGATTCATTAGTTTTTCAGCGGTACACAGCTCATGATTAAGAATAATAATTACTTTTAAAACAATTTAAAAATTCTAATTAAATGATATCTATTTTTCAGTTTTATCTTTATCCTAATTAATAAGAAATGATAAGAATATTTACTGATAAAATAGTTTTTAACTTATTTTATACAAGTGGTATAAAAAATATATGGATTTTCAGCCTTTCTTAAAATCATAACAAATTCCATAAAAAATTTTAAATTCTTACGATGCTATATCCATATCAAATATATATGTTTCTAACGTGCAACACTTAAAAACGAATACATTTTATTATGGACAATGTTATTCGGAGTATAATTATTTTCAATCATTTTGTAATATACGTTACAATTTGATGAAAATAAAGCTTACGATTTCATTAAAGATACTTTAGGTATAATGTATATATATACAACGATATGCGCGCGCATGAAAATTTAAATAGCGTTCGTAACCGTTTTGATTTGGTTGAAAGGTAAATAATGTTTTATTTGAAGTATAAAAATGAATAAAACGCTAAAATTTAATTTTTCTCCATTAAAAATAAAACCGAGTTTAAAGAGACGTTATAAAATACATATGAAATATTTTAACGTATTTCAAATACAATCTTCATTAATTTAATATTTAGCTTTCAATATTCGTTCAAAATATTTAACTTGGGTAATGTTTGATATAATTTGAGATATTCATTTCTAACCTCATATCTGACGTGATTCTCTATTGTTTTATGATAACGTTTAAAAATATAATTGGGACTGTAGATGAAAGTAATTTTGAAGAATTAATATCATTTGAAATATAAGATTTATATTAATTTTCAATTGTTAATAACGCTAATTAAAATCAACATGTTTGTACAATATAATATGTAAATATTTATAAGGTTTTTATAATTACAAATAAACTTGACGTCAAAATTTATGAATTTATGAAATTAAATTAAAATTTTATACTTGTACGCTTTAATTTGAATATTAGTTACAGGTTTTCTGTTACAATAAACACAAATTAAAATGAATTTTGTTTTAATAGGAAAATTATTATAAAACACAATGAACTTTTCGCCTATTGTTTAACATTGTAAATATTGCCTAGTTGTTTCAAGATATAAAATGTCTGCTTTTTTTCTATTTTGCCGTAGGAAAAGTCCGTAGCCTATACAATAGTAAAATTTAAACGACAAGAATGTATAACAATACATATCAATTTCACGTTTACAAATGTGAACTAAGATAAGGACGTGCAAGCATTTGTTGGGTTAATTCTGTGTTAATACCGTTTCACCTCATAATTATGCAATATTATCGGATTGTTTTGCATCCATTACCGTAATTAATAGTTTATATTTTAAAAAAAATATCGAAAAGTTGTATGAGAATTAAGTATGAAAAAAAAGAAAAATTAGTTTAAATCAAGTTTATGAAATTTTAATCAGTAATATGTCAAATTATCTTTTCGATATTAACAATCATTAACCGTTTACTTGGACTTACTTCATATTCATTCATGCAAATTTTACCGTTGATTAATAATAATTAACTCATAATACTTATAGAAAAATGAAATGTATTCATTCAATTAACAATTTCTATAAGCGTAAAATATTAAAAATATTAATAAATAACAATTAACAGCAGATTCGGTTTTGAACACTTCTTAAGACGCATAAATTTAAGAAGCAATTAACGGTGATAGTGTTAGCATTTGCAACTCGCGATTATTATTATTTACGGCGGATGCAGTTTATGCGAAATATTAAATAACAACAACAACAATAACGATAATGTCCTTAAATAAACATTTTTTGTATCATTTTATATATACATATGTATGTTTTTTTTCTTTCATGCTAATAACGATAAGATAGACGGGACAAAATGAGCACCAATTACTTTCACGAAATTGTTTTTCTTAAAATAGAGGCCGAAATTGTTATTAACTGGTTACGCTATTCTTATCAATAACGCTATAAGCAGTTTTAAATCACTCGTCTCCTTAATTCCAATTCCGCTCAATTTCAAAAATAACATTTCCAAATTGGACGTCTTATCGGAAGGGCAGTCTAACGAAACCAAACAAAACAAAGCCATACAATAAAACACAATACAATATAACATAATACAACACAATGGGGCAGACTAGAATAGAAGGAAATTGACATCGAAATTCTTATGGCCAGTCCAGAGAAATCCGTCCAAGTGAACATCGCCAACCGAGGCCTCCGCACAACTACCCTTAATCTCGATATCGGCGATCGACCGACCACTGAAATCAACCCCTCAGCCGGGGAGCTTCAAAAGCCTGGCCCAGAACAAAAGCAACTAACCTCCCGGCGTGGTCGAGTAGAGAGTGCCTCCAGGAGTCGAGGAATAATCCCCCGGCAGTTGGTTCGCGTCCTGGATGACAATGCTCTTGGAGGCTGGAATGCTCTGGCTCTGAGTCGCCTGTCTCGCGATCGGTGACGCCGACATCTTTCTCTCCTCTTCGCAGATCCCCGATCCGTAATTTTTGCTCCGCCGGCGATCTACTATACTCCTCCCTCAACTGATCCCTTAAGTCGCGGCTGACCCGGGGATCGGGGCCTCGTCGGCTGCTGGCGTCCAGTGCGTACCAACTGTCGGTTCGGCACGACGTCTGCCGCTCTATTGATATACAATCGAGCGCAGGAGGTCCGCCAGTTTGGCGATCTACGATTTTTTCTTCTTCCTTTACGCCTGCCCGTACGCCCGAGCACGTTTTCTTCGTAACGCGCGATACGCGCGCATGAGGTAATGCGCAGCACCCAAATTCCCATACCAGCGCCTTCTCGCTTTACGCTTGATTGGTGGATACGTTTCGTCTGCTGCGTATAATACACACAGATCGAGGGTCAGCCCCGCTGCGCTCCGCACCGTAAGCTCGAACTTTCGAGCGCGTGGCTGTGGCTTTGGCGTCGTCCGGATTCTTTATGAGGTAGCACGGCTCATCCTTTGACGTCTTAAGGCCATCGTAGGTGCGGTAAGCCCTTGGCGTACGTTGCGACAGCTGTGAGTGCGCAAAAACTTTGAAAAAGTACGAGTACGACAATGCGGTAGTGCATCTTTCCTCGCCGATTAGCCTTTTTCAACTTCGCGACCCAGTGCATTCGCCCCTCGCACTCCACACCACCCGCCCGACTCAAACCCCACCGCCCCCCCTATCCCACTGCCCTTGCCCTGCGGCAACCGTCGCGACCAGGAACCGTGTGCCGATCAACGTATCGCGTATTGTCTATTAATGGACATAAATCCTTTGCTTCGGGAGGACAAAATGTCTTTTCTAATTTCCTAATTATGGGCAATACTGCGCGTACTGTTTATAGCCTATTATCCCGACAATGTAATGTGCGGCGCAAATATTGCGTGTATGCGCGAGTCTTGGCCGCGTGACAAATACGCCTCGATGGTTTATTAAAAAAAACCGCTACAATTGGCTTGATTATTAAGAATAAATGCGTTTTCTTTATCCTAACATTACGGATAATTAATATCGCACACACGAACTTTCTCTTTTACGCCTAGTTAAATTAAAAATATTAATTTCAGTGCAAGCTTGTTAAGCAAACGAATTCTATATCTTGGATACATTTGTTTGACTTTATTAAAGTTACCATTCGATCTTTTTCTAAAAATGTTTAAAAAATAAACAAGCCATTATTTTTTACATCATTTATTTATACATTTGTGTATATGTATATATAATATTGTGCTTTGTGCTTGCGTTTGCAAACGCAGATCGTACGGTGAATATATGTGCGCAACTAATCTAAAATTAACATGACTACATGAACTAACGGCGCCAATTTCAAATTAACCGTCAACAAAAAACTTGTAGTTTAATTAAAATAATAAAAATGTATTGAGTTTGAATTTTTATGCATTTATCATAATTGATTTGACACTATATCAATTACTATATAGTATATATATATATATATATATATTATACTCTGGCCGTTTGATTTTCATACATCATGAAAGTACGACCTCATTTATCATCATACATTTTAAATGCTTATTAATTCAACCGTCAACTTAACATTCTAATAAGTACATATTTAAATGAAGATTATTGTAACATTATTAATAGATCAACAATACATATTATTATTTTAAAAACTATTTCAGTCTATACAAAATTGACTTAATATTTTTATAATTCGGAAGCAAAATGAATACAACAAATTTAGAAACAAAAACACATTGATTTATTTCGGCTTGTATTTTGTTAAATAGTTATTATTAATTATCATAAATAATTAATGTTTTTACAATAAACTTGAATTTGTTGTGAAATATATTGTACAATAGAATACTTTATATTTCTAATTTTTTTTTTTTTTTTTTTAATACGAAGAAAAACAATTTCTAATAATTAAATATTATCCTACATTTATTATAAACAAATAGTATGGGAATCTAAAATTTCATATTCAATTTATCTTAACAAAATTCAACATAGCTAATTTAATTAACGTTGATTAAATAACTATTATGGAATCCAAACAATATTAATCGAGCTTATAATATATTTAAAGAACGAAGTTTTAAAAATCATAAGCATTGAGTATTTTTAACTAAACTACATCATTGCATATAAGTTATGTTTAACGTATCGAATAAATATGTTTTTATTGCAAGTACCGTCTTTATATCAGAAGTACAATAGCTTCTGAATTCTTGAACGAAGAAGAAATATACACATATAAAAATACAAAACTCGACAAAAATATAAATCGTATTTGGTGATTGGTATTTGACAGTCACTTGGTTAATTTTTAGAACATTTTTCATAAATAATATTACATGTAAATTCAACATAAAGACGGAAGTACTTTCCAAGAAGATATAAATAATGTAATTCGAATGTATATGTTTTTTACTGCTTGCAGGTAAAATTATTAAAATACTTTGAAGATCTATTTTATGCAAACCACTAGGTTAAAATAAATATAATAATTAAGTAACTGTTTTATTATTTATTCAGTGAATTGTAGAGATAAGAAAAGATCATGAAAACAAAATCTTAACTTTCCTTCTTTCCTTGTTTTTTCTTTTTTTTATGCAATTCTTGTGTTCTAATAAATTTCTTAAATATATTTAAATGCCTTTCACCTTTGATTTATGCTGAAATTGATTATGAGATATTTAGTAATATAAAGCAATAAAATTAAGTATTTTTGGAACATTTACTTTTTCAATTTCAAGCATTAAGAGAATGTTTTAGTCGGACTTTACTTTAATAAAAATGAAGAATAATAAAGAGAGTTTCGTGAATCTCAGTTTGTACTTATATATTTCTCAGTCTCTATGCAAATTCACATATAAATGTCTTCTGGCGCCATCTCATGGAAGTATCTATACCTGATACTTTTTCATAGATGGCTCTTACTCATGCTTCACGCTTCATAAAATAATTCTATACACGAATAAACCATATATATACATAGATGCAAGGTTAAATAAATTTTTATTCGATCGTCAGCCAATTGCATTTGTCATGAAAACAAAATTGTTATTAAAAATAACTATAATGTAATGATTCTTTAACACTATTATTCGTCGATATAGAAGCAGTTGACAATACCGACATCTCGAAGAGGACGTCTTGATATTGCTTTGCATCTTTGCTGTCACGTATAAGCGTCGTCACTGCCTTGGCGAATTTTTATTCGTTTATTGTTGAAATAGAATGTGTAGGTGTTATGCATGTGCTGTAGCGTATTTTTTTTTTAATTTTGGTCATCTCTTTCTTCTCCACTACAGACGTACGACAACGAATTGCGTAGGTGGACAGCAAACGGGAATGACAAACAGAAAAGTCGGCGAAAATCTGGAGGAAAACACCTTGAGATTACCTCAGAGCTGATTGAGAATGAATATTAACTACGTTATTGGGAAACTTTATTTATATAAATATATTAATAAATAGACAAAATTCTTTACGATTTTTTTGTGTAAACTAACTATAAATTTATTTTGGCAAAAACTTCGAAAATATTTCGAAATTATTTTATTTGTCAAAGCATATGACTTACATTTACTACATTTTATGAATTACTCAAATTATTTTATATGCTGAAAATTGTATTGAAAATTTGATGATGAGTAAGATATACACTAAATTATGTAGTCGAAGAATATTATAATAATTTTTGATATTATATAAAGGATGTATTCAATATTTTTCTCACAAAATATCTTCATTTACATATTCTGAAAATTTGCTGCACGAACGATTTTCCATAAATATTTTAAACTATTTCAAATTTATATGGTCGACGATTACTATTTATTTATATTCTGAATAAATGTTTACAATAAGCGAATATATAAGTTTGATGTAGAATTTGTAGAATTTCATAAATTAAAAAATTAATGTTTAATGTTTATTTTACGAATTGTCCAAGAGCCTTACAACTTTAACATACATTTTAAATTAAGCAAAAAATTAAAAAGTTACATATTAATACGATATATTTATTCTTTTATTTTATCACATATATGTTACAATTTTTTTACTATTATTAAATACTAATATTAATAATAGAAAATAAAAAATATTTATTCGACATAAAATATTTTACGTGATTCAAATTAGAGTGATATGCCTGACTTTTAACATGTGCGGATTATTTTCATTCATAAATCTATTTTTTTAATTTGTTGATAATTTCAATATTTGTACATTTAATTGTCTATTTATAGTTTCTTTTTAATCAATTTCACGATGCATCATATTCTTAATTTTACTTTATTTTTCATACAGCTATTGTTAGATATTTTAAAAAATTGTTGGTTTTAAACAAACGTTTAGTTGTCTTACAATATCTGATTTTATATTGAATGTGTATTTTAGAAGTTAATGGAATGGACGAAAGAATAAAAGACATAAATTTATTTGGATCTACATCTAGAATTTTGATCACATTTATAACGGCTTCAAAAAGAAATTCATATTATACAATACATTTATTATATAATGCATATGTGTAAAATACTAGTGCGGATATTTAGAAGAAAGGAGCAATTCTTTCCAAAGTTATTAAATCAAGTGCTGTGATAAAAAGGTTTATGTAAATTACCAGCTCTTTAATTTTAAAAATATAATATAAAAAGTGTTGAAAGGTATATTTTAAGATAATAATATCGGTGACCATGTATGGATGTTAAAATTTATAACTCAATTCTCATAGCCAAGCATTATTCATCCATAAATATATACAAGTTTGTACGTAGATGCAAATGCAAAACGAAATATAAATTGAGAAGGATAAGTGCATATGTATGCATATGTGATAGAGGAAACGACGAATTGCATTAGCTCTATGAATTAAAATATCTATAGGTATATATTTTTATTTGAATTATTATAAGTGGTACACAATATATTAATGAATAATAATCCGAACGCGCGCACATACACACACACTCATTTGGATTTATCGTTACGTGGATTTATCGTATAAACGTTTTAATAATAATAGTACTTTGTGTACATTACAAAAGTTAATTTTAAAAAATTTTAAGTAGTATCAAAATTATTCTTAATTACTTGAATTTTTAAATATATATAACTGGATATAATATTATTTGGTCTGATTGAAATCAATATTGAAAATTCATATCTAATGTAAATAAATATTATCTTTTGTTTAATTAAATATAATTTTGAACTCAGTTTTGTCAAATTCCTAATAATAACGTTAAATAATATGTTTAAATGGTTTATATTTTCAATCGAAGGCAATTTACCTTTTTCGTAAAATGGAAATTTCTTTCAATCAAAATTTTGGTCATTTAGATCTATCAAATTTATAATATAAGCATTTTTAATCTTTAATAGAAGCACAATAATATTATGTTAAAAATTTTAGTTTAAGAAAAATTATAATTTGAAAAAACTATTATTCCAACACTTTTTTTATTGTATTCCCATCGAACGAACTAAATATTTTACTAATTCTAATACTCAATATAATGAAATAATTAAAAATAATAAATAAGAATTTACTTTAAAAATTCATCTAAATTAAATTAAATTTATCTAAAATTGGAATTTAAATAAATACATAATTATTATTTTTAATTAAATTTTAAATTTCATACATATAAATCAATTTTATTAATATTAAAAATAATTAAATGATAAAAAAATATAATATATCAAGTAAATATTAAAAATTTATAATTATTAAAAAATACTTACATTTTTTAAATAAAATTTAGATCATTTTTTCAATGAAATTTAATTATATTCATATTGATTATAATATATATATATATATATATATATATATATATATATATATATAACGAATCACGCTTATAAAAAAGATATATTTATTATGCAATGAAACAAAATTCTTTATTACAAAAAATACTTTAATAAAATATATAATATTTATTAAAGTTTTTCAGGCTATACATACTTAAATAAAACATACTTGAATTTTTTATGATAGAAAATAAATTGCCCAGTATTAAGTTTATATTCTTATTATTAAGTTTATTAATAACAAAAGATGCGATATTCTTATCCGCTTAATAACATGAACTCAATATAAATTAATAAAAATTCCACATTATTTAGACATATTATTTGTACATAAATTATTTTAAAGTTTTAATAAATGTAATATAATTTTTATAAATTTCGGTTTAGTTTTTGCATCGAGTACAAAAAGTAATGTTATTGATAAATACAAAATAATTATAATTTCAATTATCGAAAAAATAATTTTATAAATTAGGTTGAAACTGGAAAGTAAATAGTCAACGTATAATAACGTTTAAGTGCATGAAATTATTTTCTAAAATTTCAAACGAACTTTTTCGACTCGTTTAGTTTCTTTTGTTATTAATTACTTCATTATATTTTTTCATTCTCAATGATAATCAAACAGTTCCTAATAAGAAAATCTATTTTTAGCAATCTAATAAATATGCGCACACAATATTACTCAATTAAAATTCAGGCCTATTTATATTTAATTTTAAAAATCACAAAATTACATTAACAATTCTTTGTTCTCTATATGAAGAATATACGTAATATTTATATAATACTGAGAGAATGTACTTGAAAATACCGGTGATATCATAACGTTTTGGAACTTCAATTTATAAAAATATGCACTTCGTAGGAAATACATAAATATTCAGGCCTTTCTACTATTTTTAAATTTCTCCAGAAAGACCAGAATTAAAAGATTTACAACAAATTAATCCGAATGAAATTCTTTAAAAGTCCAGCTTATAGCCATTACCGCTGACTTTCACATGCGCCACCGATGGAGAAGATGAGTAAGCAATGCCTAATAAATTAGGCCTATGTTGCTGAAGCTGCGGTTGCACATGTTGCTGCTGTTGTTGATGGAGTTGAAGTTGTTCGGGAATGGAATCTGCGCCTAATGGGGTATGAGGAAGTGTGTACCTTGCAGGTAGGAGGCGAGCATGATGGGGATGTTGTACAGTTTGTTGAATGACTGCATTAGTTGGCTGACCTTGTAATTCCTGAATGTATTCTATATTAATAATTATAATGGATATAACTGTTGCAAATATAATTATTATTAAATTAAATATTATATATTCAAATAGTTGAACAATTGATTAACGATAAATATTTATTAGAAGAGTTGAAAACGATTATTTAAGTTTTTTGTTTCCATTTGCATTTGTTATAGTTTGATAATATATAATATCCATTTATTATTAATTATTATTGATGCTAACAGCATTAATAATGAATTGTTCAATTTGCATACAAATACAATTAAAGCAAAGGAAAGAATATAAATACAAAAAGTACATCTTTCCGAGTATTGCATCTCTAAAGTTGATCTTTACCACAGTTATAAATTAGAAATTATTCGAATTAAAATTTTTATGAATAATTTAGTCATAGTTTATAGTCGATTTATTATCATAAATGTTAACACAATGAAATCTCTATTTATTGCTAGTAGTAAGATTTATTACTACTTATTCAAGTAAATCGCATTGATATTTTATTTATTAAAATATTAGAGATAATGGAATATGCATAATAGAATATGCATAATATACATAATAGAATATGCACATATTATATTAGCCATCATTAGCGAAATATTAATTTAAATATTTAGCAATTTTTTTTTTAAAGCAGATCGTCCATGCAAAGCTTTGATATATGAGCACGAAATAAAATAGATGTTTATAATATATAGACAAATTTATTGACGAATGTATGTATTGTACATATAAATAACAATTTACTTTAACAATAATAAGATCAATAAGTTTTAATATAAAATATTTATGTACACATATTTATGTGAAGGCAGTGATGCGTATTACTATTAATTAACATCCATTCGTCATTTATAGCATAGAAATTGCATAGAAATAAAATACACACTATTCTCCTATTGAATTTTTTCCTCAAGCTTTATAGTTCATTCTCAATGTGTGCATAGAGAAATAATGCAAAATTCACATACCTGAAAAGACTGGTTGTTGTTGCTGCTGGTATTGATGATACTGCTGCAATTGATGTTGATATGCCATTGCCAAAGCCTGCTGCTGCTGATAATCAAGTGGCTGTGATGGATAGACGGTAGAGGCTGGTGAGCCGATGGTATACGTGGGTGCAACGGGACCATGGTGAACTGGTGCGAAACCTATGTATAATTAAACAGAAGTTGTGCATAATAGTTTTGGTATATTGTACTTACGCTGTAATAGAAACAATCTCCATGTACGCTCTTTTGAAAATTTTTGGAACCTTTGGGAGCCAAATTAAAGGACGTTAGATGAATAATGTATGCGATTTTATGGAAAAATTTATATGGCAGAGTCAAATGTACAAGGATAGAATAGAATGACTATGGCGTAGTTGATTGGATTAGGTTTCAATTACAATGTAAAAAAAATAGACACGAATAAATGATTTTTTTCTATAATTATGTTTGAATTTATATCTTATATAAATAAACGAAAGTATTATAATAAGGTCTACTTAATTTAAGTTATTTATACCTCGCAATACATACTTTCTATTTCTATAGAAAATATAACTCGAAAGTTTATGAATACATTATTCTGATCTATTTTTAGTCTATTTTTCAACTGAACTTTTAATATAAGCAGATTATGAACTTACAAAGTAGCTCTAATTAATACTCTTCGCAAGCTTTATCAAATAATTAAATTAAAAATTAAGAACCTAATTTATTCTTTTCTTTATTTGCAATACAATACTATTAGTGCGATTGATTGATAATTTAAAAATTAGAATTCACTCAGCAATTGAAAATTATTATTATACATTTTATTTATTATTAAATATTAATGTTATTAAATTGATTGTGTAAACATAAATTATTTCATGTCGAACAAATGAAGGATTTCTTTTACTTTTTGTAATATATATGTTACTCCAACCATCAGTATTAATTAATAAAAATTTTAGTGAAAATAGAAAAATTTCATGTCATCAAATAAAATATTAGGTGCAATAAAAATACAATTTTCGATATTCAATCGAATAAATTTAATGGAATCACTATTACAAATATTTCGAATGCATAGGTTTATTACAATATTCATAAAATATTTCTTATAATTCGCTTATAAATCAGTAATTAGATTAATATTAAATAGTAATTATTCATTTTTTTATAACGTAATTCAAATATCAGTAATTATAAATTTAATAATAGTGTTGGATAAAATTATTTAATTAGAATTGTTGAACAATAACAAAATGTACGATTAGAATAATGAATTAATGCAATTTATAATGCACTAGTAATAATTGATTCAACGCTATAATTTTTAACAAAATTTTTAACGACATTATTTGAAATTATAGTTTACGTAGTTATAATTAAAAAAATATATATATGATAAAATTCGCTGTAGAAATAAAATATTTATTTATAAGTTTCAAAGAATAAGTTTATAGTTAAGAATATTCATTATACACAGTTTATGTTTATCTATGAATATTTATAGGTTTTTTTCATTTACTAATATGTCTTCAATATTTATATGACTATTTTATAAACAAAAAATAATAAATAGATTTTGCAAGAAGAGAAATAATCTCTGTCGTCCTCGATCTGATTTCCTTTTCTCATTATCAATTTATTTTCCAAACTTCAAATATTATATCGGTTAGTTTATATTGAACTCTTTCAAAGTAAATACATATAAGACAATTGTTTTGATTTAATTTAAAATCAAATTTATGAAATTCTGAATACAAGTGTACATTTGCATTGATGCACTTAAAATAATTAATTATTTATATTATGAGTGTAATATACGAAAATGAATTATTTATTTATTATGAGTTTATATTTTTCAATCTAATTAATAAAGTTAATGAAACAAAATTGACATATACTAATTTTCTTTATTATTAGTAAATATAATTGTATTTTATTACCATAAAATGTGTATAAATATAGGTTAAGAAAGAGAGAGGGGGAGTAAATAATTTTAGTTCTAATGAAACTTGTAAAAGTGATTATTAAGATTTTTTCTTTTTAAGATTAAGACTCTGATTAAGATCTTAAAAATTTTTAAATAATTTATATATTTTCAATTTTATAATAACAATAATATATTTCCAATAATTTTTATGTAAGCAAATTCTTTTTTGTATGATTTAAGCATAAGTTGTAATAATTAATATTTAACTTTTTTAACGGTGTTTTCACGCAATATAATATATTTAAAGAAAAATTGCAATTTTAGATATAACAATTTATTGTATTTATTTTAACGTACAATTAATACTTTAAAATGATACGCTTTTATAAGTAAATATTAATTAAATTAAGAGGAAAATTTGAAAACAATCTACTTGTTTACTATATATTAACCGACAAGTTTATTTTCGCAATACACCAACTACAATTTATACTTCGAAACCAAATAAGGTTATTGAATTAAAAGAATTTTATGAAACAATTGAATGCTAATATTTTATTTGAGTTCAAGATTTCATACTGTACGTATAATTAAATTGTACAAGGTAGAACGGAATTTAAATCTATCCAAATAGATAATAATGTAGATTGTAAGATTATAATATTTCCGTTATGTAGTAAAAAAGTTTTTATTAAACTAACAGGAAACTGCAAAAATAATATGTAAATATATTTTTAAAAAGTGAAGGATTATGAAATATTTTACATCTTTTCAATCTAAAAGAGAACAAAAAAGTGCCTATATTTAATATTTCGAACTTTGGTACACCCAATTATAATTAAACAATAATTTTATATACAAAATGAAAACTACTTCGTCTATTATAATAATTATAATTATTACGGATTATTATATTAAAATATTTTTATATTAATTTGCAATGCTCAAATTATAGATATAAAGTCATTGAATGAAAAATTAATAAATATTAATAGTCGAATTTACTATAATAATGATTTTTCAATTGAACGTAGAAAGTCGTCTCATAATTATATGAGCCCGTCAATTTCGATAATTTGAATTATTCCTCACTGAAAAGTGGATGCTAATATTTACAAATTATCAAAAAAGAAAGGGAAAAGGATAAACTCGAAGATCAGTAAAGGACAACATGGTTACATGCATACCTAGGCCGGGGTTACGATAACCCAAAGCATGAGCAACGCCTGGCTGGACCTTGTTAACTAAATGAGGATCGCCAATGCTGGAGCTGAACGACTGGTGAGATGATGGACCATTAAAGGCAAAGGCCGTCTGGGTGAGACCGGGCCTTACAAAACTAAACGAGGCGTGCTGCTCCGATCCTCCGAGTACGTTGGTGTGCTTCACCCCGTTCGTCAGTGCCTGAACTCGAGCCTCGACAACAATCATTATAACAATTGATACCCGTGCAAGCATCTGTAATATTATACGGTGAAAG
>JAPYYT010003268.1:0-13728 GCA_030522565.1 Ceratosolen corneri | reverse complement strand
CGCTCCCCCTCCCCCTCCCCCTCCCCCTCCCCCTCCCCTCCCCCCTTGGCCATCGCTCGGGCGAGCTTGGCCAGGACTTAATGGGAGACTGCGTAACGATGATTGATTGACGGGGCGACGTTGCTCGCGAGCTCGAGAAAAGCGTTTAATTTGATGCGCCCGGACGCTGGATGTTGTGCCTGTCGAGCGGCATCGAGTGGCAGCCGGTACTTTAAGTGCGGCCTTAGACGGAGCTTTTGCACGTGGGGATGCCGTCCTGGGATTCTCTCCTTATTACATTCAATAATACATTTTTGCCGTTTATGCTAAAATTCGCCGTCCTCTGCTGCGCGGCTGAATCTCTCGATTCCCAGGTAATTATCGGCTGTGCCATTGCACCCGAGCTTACTCATTTGCAACTCTCCTCCTTCCCCTTTGTGCGATATGCCTGCAAATAGTAAATAAATGAGCTAATAAGTAAATAAACGAGGAGTTTTGTTCTAATTAACGTGGCTGATTAATTTTCAGATGGCTCTCGTCTCATTAAATTAGAGGCAGAGAAAAGTATCGTAGAGGGATTTTTGACTGCTCGTTTGAATTCGACACACAAATATCCCCAATTTATTATACAAGAGGCCCAAGTCGCCCTATTAATTTACGATAACAATTAACGATCCTCATTTTCAGCTCATATTAATATTCACAGTCATGAAATTGCAATATGATTTCTGAGCAATTTTATTAATTAGAGACCAACGTAATATACCCTATTTCTAATAAATGCCACCTCTGCTACAAAGAAGAATCTTAATATTTATCATTATCACTCGTCAGCATAACCGCCAAGTTATTCTCGCTGCTCGTTCTATCCCCCACTTACGGAAGAGTTGTTAAACATTATTTTTCAACATCGTAAATGACGATTATAAAATCATTAGCGCTAAATAATCATCCCAAAGTGACTTTGGCTCTCCAATTTCTCTGATAAGCAGCAATCATTACAATTAATGTCTTACTTATGCTTATCATCAAGGAACTCGCATTCGCGTATTCCTGTGTACAAATGAGAGTGCGGTTAAGGCGAAAAGTTGAACAAAGAGGGCGAGGGTGGGGGCTGCTTTGAATAAATAGGCCGGCGAGCATAAGACCACAATAGTTGCCGTATATCTGCCCCCGGGGGCGAGCGAACAATAGAACAGTAAATGCACTATTTAAAATGGGTTGCCTCTGCGTCCCTCGTGCTCATTACACCTCCTGAGGAAATCTCGACGGGGAGATCGGGATGTGCGCTTGCGCCTTTGCCCGCTGAAATACACGCACGGTCCCTCATTTCAAGGCAACGCAGTTTTGAATTTCTCGCGAGAAGATCTACCGTCTCCCTCTCTTCCTTTCTCTGCCCTCCTCCTCCCTCCTCATCCTCCCACCTACCCCTCTACCCCTTCCGATCCCAGTCCCAATCGCCCGTCCCTCTCTCTCGCTCTCTCTCTCGCGCGCTCTCTCGCGCGCGCGCTTCTATCATCAGAAGGCGCTCGGTCGGGTGCGGTTGGCTTTTTACCAGGGCGTTCGCTGCCGCATCAGAGAGCCGTTTCTCTTTCCCTCTTTCTCTCGCGGGTGCGAGGATCTCGATCCATGAGCCGATAGGATCTGCAGCTTGCCTTCGGCCAATTACACCCGCCGCAACTACGCCAACGTTAGACTGACTCCCAGTCCCTCCCTCCCTCTATCTTTCTTTCTCTCACTCGCCTCTTCTCCTCGTTTCCACGAGTTATTCCTCAAGAAGAGAGAAGCTAAATTTGCTGCATTCGTATCAGCTCCCTCTCGCTCTCTCACTCTCTCTCGCTTACTCCTTTTATCTATTTATCTGAGTCTCTTTCTCTCTCCCAAAGCAAATGGGATCTTATCTGTAGAGGTACGTATATGCTCGCTCGCTTCGTGTTCGTCGCCCTTTCGTACTTATGCTTCAATGTGCCTAGGACAGGCAGCCTTTTAAATGCGGCACGTGTAGAGAAACATAAAGATGGAAAGAGAGAGAGAGTGTGTGTGTGTGTGTGTGTGTGTGTGTGTGTGTGTTCGTAGCCGTGCATTCGTAGCAGTAGAGGCTTATTGCCTACCTAAACGCGATTTCTGATATTCTCGCGCTCACACTATCTACCTGGCCCCATGGGGGCCCTCCTACATGCTAACGATATCGCGAGATGAAAGAGAGAGAGAGAGAGAAAACCTATAAGAGGGCCTATGGATGCCTTCGTTTTCTGACCTTCGATATATTGAATTTGGCGAGAGAATAATGTGTGAATTCTATGTATTCTTACTTTTGCCTTTTGTTTTTCTTTTTTTCTTAAAGCTTTCCGAGATTTCTCAGAGAGAATTATACATCATTATGTTCCATCAACATAAATTCATGATAAAGCTAGTAGCTTTATCCATTTATAGTTATCTCACTGTGAAAATACATAAATATATATGTGCGTATCACATTTTTGTCTATAAATAAATATATATATAAATAGATTGATGCCTACTCATTAACCAATATTGGTTTAGAAAATACAGCATTAAATGTATTTTAAAAATCATTTATTGCTGCTGTGGCAATCAATTAATTACATAAATTTCATGTAAAAGTGGTAAATATATTCTAATCATATTCAAACGATGAAAAACGGAAATGAAAATATATAAGGATTTAAGAACATACATTTCAGCATCAATTTCTAGTTCAATTAATTTAATATAAAAGTAATGGTTTATACTTTACGTGTATTATTACCGAGAAATTACCTAATAAATACTAATGCTGATATAAATTTTAATTATTTGGAACTAAAAGTCGTATGTCTAGGTGATGAAAATGATCAACAGCGAGCAAAGGGTTTCTGTGACAGTGATAACGATCGACATTGAAATAAGGTGAGAGAAAGAGACAGAGAAAGATTGATAGATAAAGAGAGAGAGAGAGAGAGAGAGAGAGAGAGCGGGAGAGAGACAGGATGTGTGCATGCGTGCGTGCGCGTATGCGTCAGAGAGATCGAGAGAGAGAGAGAGAGAGAGTGCGCGCGTGTGTGTGTGAGAGCGAGGGAGTTGGGCATAGCGGAGGCTCATTGAGAGGGAGCAAGTGAGGAGTTTTTGAGTTGGATATTAGAACGGCGTCGTGCGGTAATCCTCGAAACTGTAAATCTCGCTTTGGTGTATAGTTAGTTGGTTATTCACTTAATTTTTCCAGAGCAAGTAACTTAATATGATGACTGGGATAAAAATTTTAGATATAGATTACGGAGGTTTCGGTAAATTTATGAGTTGTGGCTTTCTTTTTTTACATCAACATTAATATTTATTTCATATTATACTCTGGCATACCCGATTCTCTATATAAAAATAAGCTAATCCATTTGTCATTTTTTCGCACATAAAACACGAATGGGCATTTATAAATTACATTAAAATTTTCTCCATCTTGCTATAGAGTACATACGCATCCTTATGAAAAATATTGTTGATAAATTTTAATCATTGAAATTCGCTCAATTTGTCCAATAAGTACAATACAGTTGTTTGTATTTTGCATGAAATTTTATTTGCACAATTTTTTGAATTCTTGAAACTTTAATGCTTTGCAAGCAGGTACAAGGAGCTCTCGGTTGCCAAATATTTAATTAATAAGAAATATAATTTCGCAGCTCTCTCGCATAAAATGGCATTTTAGAGTTTGCGCGATTGCGCTATTAATGAGAGGTTAAATTATTAGCTTTAATGCCAAAAGATTTGATAATAATAAATTTTATTTAAATTTAAAGCCCTTGATAAGAGATGCGGAGAATATTAGAGTTTCATTTATGCAGCTCCAATCGTTAAATTTACCATATAATAGCCAAGAAGCATTAGCGTCACCGTCAATTGCAGCAAAATCAAAGACATTAGCCGGGCATTTGCGGCTAACCCACTCTCACTCTTAGGCCACAGCAACAAATAAAGAAATTCGATATAGCCACACGCGCTTATTATCGAAGGAAAATGCTAAAGGACTACATCGGCGCCCCGGCATCCTTCAACGCCTACTAATAAAAGTTCGCTCGAGTCAAGTCGTCAAACGCTTGAAAAGCCAGCTGAACAGCCTCAGCCAAGTACACACCAATCCCGCAAAATCGTTGACGGCGGGGGTGGAGGGGATTTGCGGGGGGTGGAGCAGGCGCGAAAGAGCGTTTATCGGGATAATGGGAAAGTGGTAGTGGGCCAATTGGATATTCACGGCGGGCCGGCGGTGGATGCGTGCACTCGGATTCCAATGTCACCCGAGTCGGTAAACTGGTTCTGGGCCCCAGATCGATAATAATGGCCCCCGCGCACCAATGGGTCAATGAGGTGCTTGTTATGGCCAACACGGAATACTTTGCATACCCCATAGATATTCATCGCCCGACCTTGTAGCGAACGCCCGCTCGACGTGCGCCCCCCTCCCCCCTTATACGCGGAATGCACATCGGACGCGCGCGCGCGCGCGCTCCACTACCACGAGAACGAGGAAGCGCACGTCCGCCGAATTCGGGTTGCGGATTATGCGGATGTGGGGCCTGGAGATCGCTTTCTTAATCTTGCGAATCGGCGCTCCTCTTGCTGGCGACTAAAGAGGGCTCCTAAACAGGTCCCCTGAGGTCCCTGAAATCTGAAACCGCAAGAGTTTGAGCGGCTAAGGCTGGCTGTCGTTATATTTTAAGATATTTAAATCGGCTAATAAACGATAAGTCATGTCTTAATGGGCATTGCTCTCGGTCTCGGGCATTAGAGGTGAGTATTACAAGGAGTTTTCAGGTTCTCAGAGGCAGACAGAATCAGTCGGCTCACCCGGTTCACCACACGTATGCTTTGAGCAACCAGATCGTGCAAATCATGGCGCCGAGGAGCTTCTTACTTTGGAATAGCAAATGCTTCTTATATTTTGCAGGTGGTGAATGTCGCGGAGCTGCAGTTTAATTATTCTTACGGAGTTAATTATTTGAAGTGAGTGGTAGTGGAGAGAGAGAGAGGTGTATTATATGCTTATAGCCAGTATTTTTGTAAACCGAAGCGCTAACATTTATAAGATAAGGCACTATTTATTTAATGCCGAACATTAGTTAAAAGCTTCTACTCGCTACGCAATCGAATATTGAATATTGTATAAATAAGCGGTACTTTGTTAAAATAATCAACGCTACTTGCTACAATTTTTATGTGGAGAACAGTAGCGCACCATACGCGATGCGACGCAGAAGATTGTTTAAACATTCTTAATGGAAATCGCATTACAAATAAAATTGCAGCGATATATTTTGAGAAGGCCGTACGTAGGTTTAATTTTGAATTTAATAAGAAGCCAGTACTCGTACTCCTTGTTCGTGAACTTTCGGCATGCTTTGAATATTATATATTCCCTATCAAATTTGCTTTCGCTAATCAAAATAATAGAGTTTGAATTTCACGCTCGAAAGCCCGATCTACACCAATCATTGACTTACACTTAATTTATATGCGATGCTAAGCAGTGATTAAATAAGAAGAAGAAGAAAAAATCATTGACCAAACGTGCCATTTCGTATCTGCAATATTTATATGTAGATGTGTAATTGCGATAGATGATCGAAGGCAGTGAAAGATAGTTATGACAATATCGGCATAACTCGCGCATATTGATGAGAGTTATTGGCATTCGAATCGCGATTATCCTCGTGCGATGACGAATATCGTATTTAAATTATCACTTTGCTTTCTTCGACATTCATCACGAGCGCGCACTTTCCCAAATATACAGCGACCACTACTTGGTTACATAAAACCTCGACAGTTTCAATGCTGGTTTTGCATAGTACGGTGCTATCTATTATTCAAGAATTTCAATTAACATTCTCGGAACATTACATTACTGACAAAATGAACGATACATTGATATATGAATTAATGAAATGAGGCACGAATCAGGGACAAATGAGGGAGTTTTCTGGTAAATGTATTGGTGCGTCTCTTGAATTATGATTATTGTAGTTATAATTGTTGTTACGAGTTTAAAAGAATTTAGAAACACGTCGTATTCTGGATTACTCGTGAAAATAATTTCAATTTTTCATTTATCATACTTTGGGTAAATATTTACAATATCATTTCCTTATTACATATCTACATTATTTATAAGATAATAAGTTGTTTTGCATTGAAAGTACTTTGTGAACGTAAGTATACATAATAATGTCTTTACATTGGATTACAACAACGAGATATAACTTATTAAAAATATTGTAAATAAATGATCACTCTATAAAATGTTAATCAGGAAAATCATTTTCTATGCACTGACGTATGAGTTTGTTTGCATTTTATGCAAATAATTTATAGAAAATGTTGAGACTGTACGTCACAAAGGCCACATGATTAAATATCTTGCGATGGGTCGTTGTGATCGTTGAAATTCAAATGCACAATTTAGCCTTCATAATTATTGAAAAAGTTGAGTATAAAAGTCTTAGTTTAGTTATTAGCATCTATTTTTTTAAATAAAAAAAAAAATCCAATAAAAAGTGACAATATATGACAATTTATTGAGAAAAAAAATACACAACAGTTGCACTACGTGGACAAATGTGCAACTACGATTTCAATTTATTATGCCAATTGTAACAATTCATCTGTATATTAAAAGTGAGCTTGAATTTGTAACAATAATTATAACGTAACGATTTAATGTTATTTTAATTGAACGAGTACGGGATTAAAATTACTTTTCCATTATCAATGGCAAATCTCCTCAATGATAAAGGCAATGCAAGCCACCATACAAACATATATAAAAAAAACTGTTGCACGGCCCATTTAAAGGCTATTGTACAAATTCTACAAATTATACATTCAAGATTTGAGTTTCAAGGTTCATGGAATTTAGTTGGCTGTTCTGTTGAAGAGAAGCGAGCATCTATAAGCGATATTTTTAGAAAACGCTTAGCCTCCTCTATCGATAAACACCGTAGGTCTGATCACTTTATACCGAAGGGAATTATGTTTCTACGCCAAAACGCTACTTACCGGCTCTCATTATCAATATTTTCGAAATTGATGGGAATTTAAATTTTAATAGAATATTCGTTGTGAATGAGCGGAGGATAGAGTCGGAGGGGCCGCAGGCACGTGCAACTCTGTGAATAGTCTGGCGAAATAAGAGCAAAGCCAAGCACGAGCTCAAGGTATTATGGAAACGCACCTGTCCCAGCCCCAACAACTACATCCACTTTCCTTTCCTTCCTCCTCCTCCCTTCCTCCTCCTCCCTTCCTCCCCACGATAATCATCCTCCCGGAATTATGCACCTAATCTATTTAATTTGACGCGCTGCGCGGGGACGCGCCTTTCACGAGGCTCCTCGCACCTAACGTAATATTCACTATCTTCCATCTTCCCCCCACCCATCTTCCCCCACCCGACTGAGTGTACCTGATAGCGCGAGCTCTTTTAACTTTATTTACATCAATATCGTATCTGTTTGCGAGATTCCGAGGCTCTGCCAGTTTTCCCGTTCATTGTCGCCTGATTTTTTCATTCTCTTACGCTAATGCCACGGAGGAGAAATTTATTTTTAATGGGGCTGCATTCGTCGATATTTATGTCGACGCATCCTTAGAGAGCCGCGGAAGAGCCCAATGATTAATGCTGGGCGATTAAAGAAAAAATGCACTGCAATGTAAGCGCAGCATTGTGGCAAAGTGCGCAATAATTACGAAAAAAGCTTTGTACATTATATTTTGATGAATACTTATTACACATCCTGCCTTATTTGCATAAAACTTCGATACTACAATTGGCATCTTGATGGTCTTGTGCGAATTGAGATACGAAAAGAGATTTATCAATTCAATTGTAAAAATTATATTTGATAAATATTGTGTTACGTGTGAATAAGAAATGTAGAAAGGAACATTGACCAATGCAAGTTATATTTAGATGAAGGATATCAATATTGTTGGGTCACGGATAATGATAAAAGTGGGGAAAATATTTTCGAGTTGAGATATCGTATCATTCAAATAAAGATAACTAACTATTTTACTTAATTTTTTCCTTTTTTTTCTTCTTTCTTTCGTTTGTTCGTTTGTTTGTTTGTAAAAGTCAATACACCAAGGCTGTGAAATCGATCTATAATAATATAATAGCGATAGAATAAAAATTTAACAATATATTTATTAAGATGGCAATGTCAAAATTGATAGCTGTTGCATTTAGTCCTTTCTAAAATTCAAAAGCTCTAATTCGTTTTTAAACTGAATTAATTTATGTCGAGTTAATAAATTGCCCTTACTTATTGCTTCGAATCCTTTCATTTGATATAATTTAAAAATTTTTCAACTTAAATTTGTCATTTTGCTGCTTATTTGAAAGTCTTCTAAAACCAAGTTCACGACTTGTACTAATACTTTTGGACGTTGAAATTCTTCGGTAAAAACAATCATACGCGTTCGAATGCAAAAACCATGTTTATTTTACCACATAGAAATTGCAGGAAAATAGAAACACAGCAATTGCGTAATTTATAACGAGTATATTAATAATATCACTATGGGTAAAACCAAGACAACGAGACTAATTAAATTAAAGACGACATTACGTAAGTGTGAAAGAATATAAAAACGTGTTTAAATAACCGAATTTTAACTAAGAAATCATATCCTATTCAGAGCTCATAGTGTCGATGAATGATTTTCACACGCTCCGATAATATTTATCGCACTCGTGGTACATATTTATGCAGGATACACACATATTTATTTAAGCTAATCGATAAAATATGCCGATATTTACTCGATCGTAACGCATAACACATGACTTGAGAAAGTTAAATTCTTATCCATTTTCATTAAAAGAATGAACCTACATCCAAAACTCTAATAATAAATAACTCATTATAGAGAATCCCTTATGTATTGTCTCTCTATTTATTTGCATGTTGTCTGTGTTCAGTATGCGTGCCTATTAATTAATCTAATGATTTTAAAAGCGCGAAGGCCACTGCAAAAGAGATAATCGTCTCCAATGTGAAATGACGTCATTCGTAAATTTTTTTTACAAATTCCGCGCAATACAATGCGCCGCATCGAGCCTCCTCGTTATAACTTAAATTCTATGTGGTGTAAGGGGCATTCGCTCGTCTCCTCCACTCTTTCGGCATATTACTTAGTGACAAATCAGTCATTATCATACCTCGAAGAACATCCTTTAACATACTGCTGTGACGAATTTCACAAAGTCATAAATAACTTGGGGACTCGCGTCACGGAGCTCCTAGGCTCTCTTCACTTATGAGCTCGATGAGTCGAGAGTCCAAGTATAAAATGCGCGCACACACATATAGCCTCTTCGTTCCTCTTATCGGTCATTAAATCGCTTCGCGCGGTGCCTGAAGAGGGCGTCGACGTCCCCGTCCTCCCAGGCTCACACTCACAGCAGGCCGACGGCGGGCGCCTGGTGCCTTTGACTTGTTTTGCTCGTAGCGCGCGCGCTCAGAGTGTGCGTGTGCGTGTGCGTGCGTGCGTGTGCTCGTCGGTCCGCGGATGAGTGATGGATGGGGAGAGGTGGGGAGTTGCTTGTTCATTCCTTGTTTACAAGCGCGACTGGACCCAGACGGCGACTCTGCCCGATATCGTACGCAAATAAGCGCACCTTTGAAACTCGCGCGCACACCTTGTCAAATAATAGGTTATCTCTGTCCGCCTCTGACCTGCTCTATGCGACGCTCGAGTTGGCGGCCGCATTCTCACGTGGATTTTCACGTGGAGATCGATTTCACTTTCTCTGAAAATGGAATCGTCAATTGTTATTGCATCTCATTGGAATGGTATGGTATATTGGGATGCCAATAGCGCCGTATGTGCCTTGATGATAAATCTCGATCGTGAAAATATAGCGCGATCGAGATATGATAATTAATGGTATATCGGCATTAAAATTAATAAACTATTGTTAAGAGTAGGTGTGTGTGAAGTAGCTGGGGGCCGAGCAGCTTCATCGCATATCTAAATAATTATGCTGAATACGGCATTGACGTGCGACAAAAGTCGCCTTAGCATTGATCAATATTCAACAATTGGAGATTTCGTGACGTTTGACATTCAATCGCAATTGATTTTAATAGGTGAAATTTCACTTTTATCATGGCACTTTTGCTTTCAACTCATACGAGATAAAAGTCGTCATGATTTTCCAATCGAATCAACACAGTCCTATATAAAGTAAAAAAAATTGCCCGATAAGATATACTTGGAATATTTTAATTATTTATTGTTATATAAAATATGAGTATACAACTTTTATATTTATTTTGAATTTTTATATCGGACTATTTTTTTCATACTTCTTTCCGCAACGTCCAATTCACAAGTAAAATTAATTGGAATGTCAATAAATTTTATTGATTTTCTCGATATGTTGAGAGAGTCGATAAATTCATCGCTATAAAGTAAGATATAACATTTATAATATTTATTCTTAAATATGTATATATCGATAATCATGCGCGCAATCAAAAGGATGAATAGACTTGACAATACATTAATAAGTTTGATGAACTATATAATTTTCTTCGGTCACATTGTCTCAACGTACGGCCAATTCGTCCTATTCGTCCTATTCAAGTAAAATGCAAATCCATCGACATTAAATTCATTTCATCATGCCCGAATCTTACTATTCGCGCTCGTTTTTGGAGCTGAGATGAGATAAAAGCCGCTCGCTTTAAGAGAAGATGCGTTGTATCGTGTCGAAAGAATCACGAAATCTCAACATCTCGTCTTTGTTGTCACGACGAGGTCCACACAAGCTCCAGCTCATTTTTACGAATAACAACAGCAAGATAATAAATGAATAAGAGAGCAAGTGAGCGAGATAAATACATACGTAGACAAAGAGGGAGAGAGACGGCTGGATAGATGGATAGATAAAGATATGTACACGCACGCACGCACGACGCGCGCGCGAGCGCTCTCGCGCGCAATAGAGAGAGAGTGAGAGAGAGAGAGAGAGAGAGAGAGTGGGAAAAAAGACAGCAGGAGACGGAGTAGTAGGTAGGAGTAAGAAGGATTTTACGGCCTTCATAAATGCTCCAACTGTGATTTAGTGCAAGCAGCGCATCTGGCTGTATGTGCGCGAGCGAGTCTCCATCTCTCTTGCGTCGATGCGTGCCCCTGCCAATGTTTACAACACCTGAAAGGGAATTGTACATACGTGATGCACCCCTTTACCGCCGCACCTTCGATACGGAGATTACTTCGGAACTTTGGATAATAATTCCCGAGGAACTAATTGGAAGTCCCGTTATTATTGTAATTTTTTTAATTATAATTTAAATTATAATGAACAATTGCTTCTACGAGTTTCCTTGATTGTTGGTCAGGTGTGCGGCGTCTTCAATAAAAATCATTATCCTCAATAGGAAGAGTGTTGTGCCGCTAAATAAAAGTTACGATATTTTACTTTTTCAATGCAAATTCTTATATATCAATATAAATAATTGTACGTGATGGAAAAGTGCGTTGCTTGAAAGTACGTTTAATCTATCGTTCAATTTGCCTGAAATATATGTTTACGTGGCTGATAATATTACAAAGGTCTATTAGACTGTGGAAGAATTATTAATTATCAAATGATTATTTAGAAGGAAATTAATTATTCTTTCGATATTTCAACGCTCGATCGTTTCATATTAAATCAATTCTCTTTATACGAATACCGACAAATTTATGAAAGATGCTTATCCAAATTTGAGACGTGGAACTTTCATTCGATTAATACTTCAATGCATACCCACCCACACAAATGTATATGTACAATCATTATGTGTACATACGTAAGAAGAGTTTAATTTTGATTTTATCAGGCAAAAGGTTAAAATGAATCAAAGATAAATGAATGAGCTTACTGCCGACCGTTGCAATTGGTAATAATTTTCGTCATTACAATTTATTCGGCGTATTGTACATGCGTTTCAAACGAATTAGCGCAACACGGGCTTATTATCCATATTGCACGTCCTGGACTCCCTCATCCCTGGACAAGATACCTTCCTCGTTCGCTTACCAGCTAAACAGTGGCTCCACTTGGACACTTGCCATTTCGGCTTGGCGTTATACAACGAGCTGTCCCCTGTATTATCCACGTCAACCACGTTGTCGAATTCAAGAATCTCTGGCTCGATTTCAGTGCTACCCAAGCCATCCACAGTCGTTGAACCGACGCTGCCAATTTCTCGCTCGTACGGACTGATGTTGTAGAAGGCACTATTTTTCTCATCAACGTAGATGATCACCGGTATCGTACTGCTCGTGGCTTCGCAGATGGGCAGCTCCGGGCAGGATTCGACCTCTTTGGGTCGCGCGTTCTTGTCACACTCCTGGTCTGGAAGTACAAGCTCTATCTCGTCTTCTCTTATACTCGATGAAATGCACATGACCGAGCGTTTGCGAAGTGCTCCATCGCCACAACTTATCGGGCATGTTTGCCATGGGCCGACCCACCATCTGACAAAATAGTATATATAATATAGAGAAAATAATTACAAGAAAAATTATGCAAATATGATTATACAAAAGCATATCAAAAGCAATTTTTTTTTATATACGAATAAAATTTAATTTCGAATTTTTGAACAAAAGCAATCATCAATTAAATTAATTTACAAATATGAGACAATTTAAATTTAATTCAGTTTTACAATAAAATATTTAATCATGCTCGCATACTTTCTAATGAAAATATATAAATTTCCTTTTAATAATAAATTTATATTATGTTTAAGTTAAGTACACTGTACACATTATATTTAGAATATAAATATATTTTTATTTTATCTTTCAAATCAGATTTATAATTGACTCATTAGCTTGCTAATTTACTTCTTGTCAGAAATTTTATTTTTCACATTACATTTAAGAAATAACAAATAATTTGTCTTTTGCCTAATGATTTTCTATATTTTTCTTATTTAAGTTTAATTTTATTAATACATTTAAAATTAGTTTACTGTATATATATATGTATATGTAAATTGTAGATGAAACAGATAATCACCTAGCTGGACATGGTTTGGTGTTACATTCGCGAGTAGTGAAATCTGGTTTGGTCAAGCCATTACAGAACTTTTCTTCAACAACACCGCTCTTACTCTCATGGCAAAGTGCGTGAGAAATCTGTGTACCTCCGCCACAAGTTACTGTACACATGGACCAGTCAGAGTACATCCATGCGTACTCCGGAGCTCGATCAACATCCTTTTTTGGCACCGTGTACTCGTACCGTAATCCGAAATTTCGATAATGACCACGATGAATTAACTATGAAATTTATAGAAGGTGCTCTTTAACACTTAATAAAATATATATTGATAAGATCGTTTTTAAATCTTTTATATTCTTGTGAAAATATACTTTATATTGATGTAAAATATTCATTTTTTTACTTTGATAAAAATGTATTAACAAAATTTATTATTATAGATATTTACTTAATTAAATAATTTATTTTATAGGCATCGATTTAAAAAAATTTAAATAAAATAATACAATAATTGCTTAATTATATTATAATTCCTTAAAAGTTTCTTTATAGTTTTTTTCATAATTAATTTAGCATAATTAAAATAAATATTGTGTTCAAGATTCAGTTAGTAAATCTCTTATATAAAATATTCAGAATCACGACCTTTCTATTTTCATAATATTCGTATATTAATAAAGGGCCAAGCTTGA
>JAPYYT010003267.1:0-13440 GCA_030522565.1 Ceratosolen corneri | reverse complement strand
CATAATATAATAAACAGATATTGTAGCTAAAATAACATACAAGATAAAAATGGTATTATATCGTGACGAATCGGGATTCTATCAAAATCCCGAACAATAATCAATAACATAAAAACTAACTGTTAAATTAAATTGTTGATATAGTGGTTTTCTTCTTTTTTCAAAATGATATTTCTTGTGCAGAGATTGTGGAAAGTACACACAGGGGTTAGTTCCCGAACAGTTATACACAAAATTTTAATTCTGTAATATTCAGTATAATAAAATCAATCAAACATTTACTTTAAAAATACAAAAATACATTTTTCTAATAGCGTAGTGAATAATAAAGTTGAAGTAATTACTTATATAGAATAGATAAATATAGAAAAAAAGTATTTTTGTAAATACATAATCAATATCAATATTATTTTTCTTTTTTTTAAATAAATCTCTTTAAAATTATTATATTGATAGCATAGCTATTTAAATCAATCAAATCTCATCAGTCGCTCTGTACTACCTTATTGTTTGAAAATTACTTTATATATTTTATGTGTTTATGATTCCCAAATACTTTTCCAGAACATACATCGAATATTGTTTCCCTGACAACAACAATTCAACTTTATTTACTTGGTATTTATTACTAAATAAATATATAATATAAATATTACCATATTTATCGATCTTGTTTATTTAGACTGCTCTTTGATTGTCCACCGATGGCCAAAAATGACCATAGTGTGTTTTGCAATATGACTATAGAAATATTTTTCCGGGAATGCTAACGTAGTTGCCTAATCTCGTGCTATATTCCGACCGTTCATAATTAATTGAAAACAAGCGGTGCTTTAAATCTAAAGTGCAAAAACGAAAACCATGGCATATCGCTTTGAAGCGCAGCTACCACTTTATCGCCACCACCCGTCCTCAAGGAGACGGATGAAGTCATGAAACTTAACTGCAATCATCGCGCCAGACTGGCAGAATTCGTCAGGACTCGCAAGAGAAAAGACTAATTACTCAAAGGTCTTCAGACCAATTAATACTAAATCGTAACAAAGAATAAAAAGTATAAATAATATAAAGTATCAGTGCTTGCTATACATTGGCAAGCTCGCGACAATTGAAGACAGCTGAACCGTATCCTTCGAAATGTTCAATTTACGACTATATATATAAGGTAGATTCAGCACCAATTCGCAAGCTTGAGACAATCACCAGAGGCTGAAGTCCAGTTGACACGACGCTCAATTTATGACTGAACGCTATGACAGCAACCGGCTCAAAATCACACTCACGTATGAAGTAAGAAAATATCATTACAACACAGTTATCCTCCTGTAACTTCATGCAATTCTAACACTATATTAACACAAAGTAAAAGCACACAGAAAGTATAATTATCCGAATCATTCCAAACTCGGCGATATTCAATTTATGCTTGAATATTCAGACGGCGCGTAAATTATAATTCAAAATAAATACAGAATTATATTTACTACATCTATTAAATAAAGACATTTTATAATATTATAAGCGATTCCTCTGTCTTAATTTCTCTTAACCCTGCTATTTCTCCTCTTCCACTATCTGCCTCTCCCTCACACCTTCTGGGAGAGCACACACTAGGGTGAAATCTCGAACAAATACTAATAATAATATTTTCAAATACAATAATTTTTTACAAAAATAATTATAATTAATACAAAAACTACAAAATTCTAAAATTGTATATAAAATTTGATAATAATTCAGACAATCATATTGACCAAATAATTGTATATATAATTGTATGTAAATAATAAATCATGTTGACCAAATAATCATATTGATCTTATTTTTATTCTACTTATATAAAAGTTGAAAAAGTTAAATTCTTATATGCTATGCACTCAACATTTATTTTAATTAAATTATTTTTAATTTCCTTATTTTATTATATTCAATCCTAAATTTTAATAATTTTATTAATAATCATTTAAATATTTTAATTAATAAGTCTAATTTCTTATATTTTACAAAAAAATAATAAAATCTAAATATAGTATTATTACATTATTATATCCTTTTAATTATTGTAATAAATAATAATATGTAATAAGATTTTTACTAATTTATTATTTATTACAAATTTATACATAACTAATTTAAAAATAAAATAAAATTTATCAATATTTAAAAAAATTTAATTACAAATTTATTTTGAACAAAAATAAAGGTTTTAAATCATAATTTTAATAATTAGAAAAATAATAAATTTTTATATGATACAGTTATATAGCGATTTATATCTGATTATTATTTTATAGTGGTGTATTAAATCAATAAACATGAAAAAAATTAATTTTTGTGATGAAAATGACAAAATTATTTTGAAAATATGTATTTATGTTTAATTTTTTGTGATATATTCCTACTTTTAAATAAGATTTACTTGTTATTATCAAATATTTTATGGAATATTTAATTTATAAAATAATTTACTTTAATTTCTAAAAAATTTTAAAAATATTTATTTTTCAATTATATTATTGATATTTCATATAAAATATATTTAGTGATATACTAATTTATCTCTTGCTGTTTTTCTGTAAAATGCTTCTTCCTCCAACCTTCAGTGTTTGCCCTACTCATGATCTTTATGTAATAACGAAACCAACAGAATAGTGTCAAAGTTTATTAAGCATCATCCCATGGAAAATCGTCCTTAATTTTTTCCTTAATTTATATTAATAACAAAAGAAATATTAATGAACTCATGCATATAAAAAATATAAATGAAAATATAAACTATTTTAAATATGGTGTAATATTGTAGAAATTTTTATTTAACATACATTTAGATAGGTATATTTTTAATTTTGTCAACAATACGAATTTATCATAAACCCTTCAAGCGTAGAAATAAGAATGTCTAAATAATGATGAAACTACTATAAGCATTAAATAAAAAATTCATACTGTGTATATGTATTATATAAAATAAAAGATTACTATGTTGCTGAAATATATAAATCAAACGTTATAAATATAATGATCATTAATTAGAATATTAAAGAAAAAAAAACTTTATAGACATTTTAATAAATTTTATATTTTATGTAATTATTTCTTTAAAATTTACAAATTGTCATTTTGTAAACCATAATTCTTTACTTATGTATTGATAAAATTATTGTACTGTCAGATAACAATAATTATTATAATTATAACTGAAATTATAATTAAAAAATATTAATATAAATATATCACAAAGATTTACTAAACATAAACATTTATAATAGTGATAAATTATTTATAATAAATATTAATTTATTACAATTATGAATTTTGTATTCTTTTGTTCAATGCATTAACAAATATATTCAATCTATTTACTAGCATTAAAAAAACACTTAATATAATATTTATAATGCTTATTGCTTGAAAAGATTCATTACGGACATGAATTATAATTTAATATATAAAATGCCTTTTTTTCTTTAAGAATTACATGTTACATTTTTAAAAATGGTACATTTTTAAACTACTAGATATAATTTCGATTGCTTCGTAGATAAATAATACGAATAGGTAGATTTCTGCAGTTTCATCTGAGATTATCGAAGAAAAATGACTTTATTAATTAGAAGTAGTTTTAAAATATTTAACCAGGTAAATAAAACATTTGTGATTACCCAAATGTTTGGAAAATGTTCGTGGCTATAAATATAAGCAATCATATATTTCACTACTTTTCAAGATATTAAGTTTGGTTAATTTTAATTTGTGGTTATAATTATTCCAATCATAGATATTATTAATTATAGTTTTTGTACTCAATTAGTTTTTGATATATTCATATGAGTATATACAAGCATAATACAAAATATATTAATAATCATATATACATACTGAATTTTTTTGTATTTTATATATGAATTAGTTTTTATTCAGGTTATAATATTTTAAATTGTTCATAAATATCTTTTGTATTATTATTTGATTTCATAAAATAATTCATATTAATTAATAAAAAATTAAATAATATAATTTTTATAGATTTCCTTAATAGGTTCAGCTAGAACAATTCAAATAGGTTCTTCTAGATTCTTAGAATCTGTAAGTAATTTATAGATACTTTTATTTTATTTTTTTATAGTTATTTTTTTATTTTTTATTTTTTTTTTTTAAGTTTCTTACATAATTTTGTGTATTCAATTAATTTAAAAACAATTATAAAAATAATTCTATGATTATTTTCCAAAATATAAAAATTAAAGTGAGATATTTAAATTTCAAATTGGAATTAAAAATATCGATATTTTTGTTGATTCTCAGGCTATTGAACCAGAATATAAAACAAAATGTACACTAATTCCAGGAGATGGTGTTGGACCTGAATTAGTTTTATGTATACAGAATGTATTTAAAGCAGCAGATGTTCCAGTTGAATTTGAACCATTTTTTTTGTCAGAAGTCAATCCCACACTTAGTGCACCATTAGAAAAAGTATCTAGTAGTATTACTAAAAATGGAGTATGTTTAAAAGTTAGTATTTTTTTTATTTTATTACAAAATATAATTCAAATAATTTTTAAATTTAAAATTTAAAATGATAAATGATTACTATATATATATGTATGTAGTAATCAATAATAATCAAATTTAATTATTATTAAGCATTTTTCAGGGAATCTTAGCAACTCCTGATCACTCTCATAGTGGAGAACTACAAACCTTGAATATGAAATTACGTAAAGAACTTGATCTTTATTCAAATGTAGTCCATGTTAAGTCATTACCAGGAATAAAATCAAGACACCAAAATGTAGACTGCGTAATTATTCGAGAACAGACAGAAGGTGAATATTCTGCTTTGGAGCATGAATCTGTTCGTGGAGTGGTAGAATGTTTAAAAATTGTTACCGCTACTAAAAGTCAGAGAATTGCAAAATTTGCTTTTGATTATGCTGTAAAAAATGGACGTAAAAAAGTAACATGTGTTCATAAAGCCAATATAATGAAACTTGGTGATGGTTTATTTTTAAAATCATGTCAAGAAATTGCTAAACTCTATCCTAGGTATGAAAAATGTTAATATTAATTTTAGAAGATTAGTATAACATGGATTATTATACAATTTTATACAATTTAATACGTGTTTTAAAAACTAGGATTCAATTTGAAACTATGATTGTTGATAATTGTACAATGCAAATGGTTTCTAATCCACATCAATTTGATGTAATGGTTACACCAAATTTATATGGTAATATAGTTGATAATCTAGCATCAGGATTAGTCGGAGGTGCTGGTGTTGTTGCTGGAGCTAGTTATAGTGCTGAGTGTGTTGTTTTTGAACCGGTAAAATAATAATAATTTCTATTTTATATTAATTTTATATATAATTTAAGCAATAGTAATTATTCATTATGTATTATATATTATGTATTACATCTATATATATATATATATATATATATATGTATATATCAGTTTATAAAGATAAAATGTGATAAATTCGTTTATTTCATATTTTAATATTTTATACTTTTTATAAAATTGAAAATTAACTATCAGGCTTATTATCATATTTAAAAATAACAGTAAAAATAAGTATGAAATTTTCAAGTTTAATATAGTTAACATAACATAACATAATAACAGAATTTTAAAAATAAAATATACAATTTTTGTTCATTTGAAAACTGATTTGTTTCAGGGTGCAAGACACACATATTCAGAGGCTGTAGGCAAGAATGTTGCTAATCCTACTGCCATGATATTATGTTCTGTTAAACTTTTGAGCCACCTGAATTTGAGATATTATGCAGAACAAATAAAAGATGCATTAAATCGCGTTCTTAATGATGGAAAATATCTTACAAAGGATTTGGGTGGGCAAAGTTCAACAACTGAATTCACAACAGCTGTGATTAATAGTTTACGTTAACTAGTTATTTTTATTTTTAAAATAATTTTTAACAAATTTTACTTTCTATTGTACTGTAATTGTTGAAATTAGTCCAATGACAGTAAAATTTTGCTTATTATTTATTGTATCATTGCATCGTTAAATATATTTTTAATTGTTGAAACTTGAATTTAACTTAACAATAACTTGTAAAGTTTAGTAAAAAGAACAATTATATAAATAATAATAAAAAATGTTTGTAAGTTGTATAAACTCAATAACTATTAAAATTAATACTCAATAACTACGTTTTACTCCTATGAATATATCATTTTATACATTTTAACGTAAATTTATTAGTTTTAAAATAAAAGTATTTGTAAAAATTATATAATGGTATTTAATAAAAATAAATTTTAATTAAATTTAAAATCCAATTTTTTTAAAGAATTGGATATAATTCTGTTTGTACTGTATTTATATTAATTATTGATATTATTTTATAAATAAGGTAATATATAAAAATTTTTTTTTTTTTTTATAAATAATTTAATTATTTATTAAAAATATATACAAAATTAAAATACTATTGTTTCATTTATCAATCATCTACAATAAATTAAAAAAAAATATATATATATAATGAAGAGTAATATATTTATATTAAATAGTACAAAAATTATATAAATTCTTAGTTTTCTTAATCAAGTATCCCTGATCATTTAATTTATTAATTGCAAGTAATACATCAATTTCAATTAGTCCTCCATTTATGCCAAGATTCTTTAGTTCATCTGTAGAATATAGGCTATTATTTCTTTTTTTAGCATCAATAATCAGAAGTTTAAAAAATGCTTTTATAGGACTTTTACAAGTTTTAGTGAACTGTAAAAATGTATAGTCTTTATTTTTATTATTCAAATGAAGTATAGTATTCTGCATCAATTCAATAACATCCATTGCATCTTGTTCTGTTGTTTCTTCACGTAAATCTAATTTTGCCCTAGCCTCAGTTAATCTAATAAGTGCTTCTAACTGTCTATTACATGGAATAATACTTTTTGATATATTTATATTTTTACGTAAATTTAGGTAAAATTTTTGTAAAACTGTAGCAGAAGCACTTGATAATGTAGGTCTTACATATTGTCGAGCATATGAAATATATTTACGTAAAAGAGAAGATGGCACAGTGTGAAATGAAAATTGTGATTTTGTAATTAATCTATTTCTTAATGAATTCATTTGAGTACTTAGTTCTTTACTATTACTCATATATCTTAGGTTTTTAATTTCTTCATTAGTATTATGCATTAACATAATATGTTCAGATAAAAGATTATCCTTTTCCTTATTTGGTTCATCTAACAAAAGAAAGATAAGATCAAATCTTGACAACAAGGATTGACTCATATTTAAATTTTTATTCAATGTTTTAGATTTATTATAGCGTCCATCAACAGGATTAGCAGCAGCAATAATTGAAGTTCTAGATGGTAAAGACCACATAACACCTGATTTTGCAACACTTACACATTGTTGTTCCATAGCTTCAAGTAGAGCTTGATGCTGAGTTGACATTTTATCAAATTCATCTATACAACAACACCCTCCATCAGCTAAAACTAAAGCACCAGGCTCTAAAGCAAAATCATTTTGTCCACTTTCTTTAATCAAAGTAACTGTTAATCCTGATGAGGTACTGGAATTTCCAGATATATAGGTGCCTTTTGGAGCAACTTGAGCACAAGTTTGTAACATTTGAGATTTACCTAAGCCAGGATCACCAACAACTAATATATGTATATTATTACGTAATTTGGCATGCTTTGAGCTACCACCAAATAAGCTTAGAAGATGTGCCATTTTAATCATTTCATGTCCATATATATTTGGACATAAAGAATGGACTAGTAGAGTTAATTTATCTATATTCTGGTAAATATCTTTGATTGATTTATAATCATCAGTATTCAGTTCAATATTTAAAGATCCATTGACCTCCATTTGACTACTGTTATTGACAACTGAAATTGCCTCTATATAAAGAGAACATATAGTGCTAAATTTAGTTTTTCCATTATCTATATCTTGCATTTTAATAATACCAGTTATGGTCACATCATCTCCAGGCATATAAGTATCCACTAGATCATCACAAAGCTCTATATCCATTACTCTAGGTATTTGTCCTTGATAATTTTCTTCATGAAAATGATCTTGTATACGAATAATTTGAATTGGAATAGTTTTTATACAAGATGAACTTAAATCTGCTTGAAATTTCATACTTCCACAAACATCACATTTATATTTTGATATATGAATACCGCTTTGTTGTTTAACTGAATATGAAAATTTACATTTATTACATATAAATGTTACTAATAAAGGAATATGATAAGATCTGTTAACTCTTATTATGCAACCTCGAATTGTTATTAATTTCCCATAGTGATTCATTTTTATATTTCTTAGAGATACTGTTGGTTCATAGTTTAAAATTCTAACTATAATATTTGAATTTTTAATTTCATTGTCAACAATTTTATTTATTTTCTTACACTCATTAACTTTATTGTTATATATTGCCAATTTTATACAACTTAAACAATATTCTGGTTTATTTTTTAATTCAGATTTAAAATCGAACCAACTTTTTAATAATATTGGACTGTTATATAATAAATTTACATCAATACTAAAAATATTTCTTAAATTATTTTGATTCATCAACTTTGGGCTGGATTGTAAAAATGTTTCCATCGCTTGAACTTTTTGAAGTATTAAAGGATTTTTTTTATATTTTTTATCAACAAAAAATAAATCCCAACCAATGTATAAAATTTCTTGTTTATCAATATTATGTTTTAATTGATTTGTGGAAGGAGTTGTAAAGTGATTTAATGAATATGTATTATTAGAATTATTGCAATCATCCATATTTAAATTTTTATCATTATTTTCTTTACTGTATCTGTTTTTCCATCGTGAATGTAACTGTTTTTTTCTTGATGCACTCATCATTTTAGATTTTTATATAAATAAATCTGTGAATTAAAATAAAAATCAGCAGAATTGCTCAAATTTTATATACATATAAATCATTATAAAATTAAAATTCTTTTATATAAACAACATAACATTATGTTTAATTTACAAATTGTATTAAGTAATCAATTATTTATACTTATTATTCTAGGTAAAAATAAAAAATAAATTACTACTAAAGATTAAAAATACGTGTTCCACTAATTCATTTCATTTAATTGTAATGAAATTTTAATTTTTTATCAAATCTTAAAACTTATATAAAACATTTAAAAACATTTTTAAATAATAAACACAAAAATACCTTGATAAATCACACGAATTTATATTAAATATACGAACTGTATTACTCATATTAATACGTTAGAAACACTTTGATTTTAACCTACGAACTTTTGAATATTAAATATATTTCTAATTGCATTTTTGGAACGAAACTATGCAAATTGCGCTTTATTTTTAAAAGTTTATATCTTTAGAAATATATATCATATTTTTTTAAACTGGTTGCTTAGTTGATTATAATTGTATCTTAGTTAGTATTTTTTAAAATTTATTATAAAAATATGAAAAAATTCATTTAGTACATGTTACATCCATTAGGTAATACAAAACATAGTTATATAAAATAATTTTTACAATGAGCATTCTATATCTTTTTATTGAATTACATCATATTACTTCAATTTAATTGTACGATCAATAATATCTTTTGTGATTCAACAGTTTTAAAAAATTTTAAAAATTAACAATAATTTATTGGCTTTACACCTTGTGCACGATGGAAAGAATGTTTATTATTATGAATTTAAAAAACTTATTTTCCTTAAAAAAGTTTATTTACTGTTTTAAAATTTGTTAAATTTAAATGTTTAATTTATAAATTATTCATTGGATAAATGATTCTAAGCTATTAAAAGTATAAGATAAATATAATATTGTTCCATATAATAAATGTAATTTTATAATTAAAATATTAATAATTTTTAAATTTGCATGCACTTGTGTTGTTGAGTACTTTCTCTATATTATGTTTTCTACTGTAATAATATTAATAACTACTGTAATATTCATATTTTAGAGTATTTAAAAATCTTTAAAAATATAGAAATTTTATTGTTTTATAAATTAAATTGATTAATACTTTATAATTAATTTACTTATTTTAAATTAATTTAATACTTTATAAATTAATATAAACTTAAATTTTCCTTTTTCTGAATCTCTTTTTGAAAGAAATTTTGTATTCTTTTAAATAAATATTTAGAATACTTTATAATTAACTTATATAAAATTAATTATTGGTTTTAAGTCATAAGAATATTTTTTCCACTTCATAATTAAATTAAGAATTATTTTTATTTAAACAATATTGTGAAACAAAAATTTATTAGTGAATTTGTATGTACATAGTATTTCTTATTTCATTTATATTGCAAGTATATTCTGGTAAAATTTTTTCAGTTTTGTCCCAATTTATGTAATATATATATCAACTTTAAATTGTAATACACTATTATGAAAATATTTTATGTTTTATTACAATTATTGATAAAGAAAGTCTTGGAAATTTTGTAATAATTTATAATAAATTATATTTTCTTATAAAATTTATATATATATATTTATTTTCTTATAAAATATATAAATATATATATATATATATTTATATAATTGGGTAATATTTTAATAATAAATTTTTAATTATTTATAATATAATAGAAAGTTTATTTTAAAATAATCTTTTCTGTATAATGTAAAATACGCAAGCAAGAAAAAAAAAGAAGGCTAGTATTACAAGTGCTTTATCTGTAATTTCTCGTCTACCATATTTGCCTAATAATTTCCCTGATTGTACTATAACTTGTTGTTGCTCATCCAGTTCTTTCCTTGTACTAAAAATCTTATCAGATGAAACCACTAAAACAGATATCACTAAAAATATAAAGAAAAAATAAATAATACAACAATAATATATATAAAGAGAGACCTAATGTGTCTAGAGTTTCTCCACTTTTTTGTGTTGTTTCTAATAAATATTTTGAAATGTCTAAAAGTCTATTTGTTATGTGTCGAGATACTTTTGATGTGCAATTTTCATCTTTCCTTTTTCGAATTAATATTTGTTGTTTAACTGGCATTGATAACAACTGTTCTCTTGATAGCTTGTTTATTATCAAAGCACTATCAACATTTGCTTTTCTAAAAGCAATGATTGCTATAGATAATTGCCCTTTATGATTATCAATATCTGATAATAAGTCAGCTTTCCTTTGTTTATCATGTTCAAATTCAGCTAAATCTGTTAGCTGTTGAACGTGATGTCTAAGTATTGTAATTTTATCTCTACCAATTGCATTAAGCTCATTTAAATATTCTAATGGTCCTATACATTTCTGTATATCCTATAAATTTATGACACATAGTAAAAGAAAATTTAATGTGTATTTAATAAGTAATTATTTGTTTAAATTAACCTGAATTAAAGCTGTCAATTTAAGATGGGTTTTGATAATTTCTTGAGAAATTTGTTCAAATGATTTATCTTTAAAAACCATTATTTTATTTGTATTATTTCAAATTATCAGTAATACGATATCATTCGTTCGTTATTGAAAAGTGTAAAAAAAATTAATTACCGACAGCCAATAAATAATACAATTATTTGAGATATGCACAGTTGAGACTTACGCTTATTGGTCTAAGCAATTGCATGCAATATGCTACAAGGTATTTAATAAATATGAAACATTATATTGCTTAAAAATAATTATATTCTTTTAATTTATGAGCAATATCGAACTTAAAATAATCTGTAAATATATTTTTTCATACATCACTTCATTAAGGTTAAATTAAAAATATATTATTTTAAATATATTTATCAATTTCGTGTATTAATTTTTATTTCTAAATATCAAAGTTATTAATATTTCTATATATAATAAAATTGATTGAAATAAAATATTTTTATATTGTAATGATTTGAACAAAAATATTTGAACAAAAATTTGAATAAAATTATTTTTTTGCCTCCAAACAAACATCTATAGAAGCAGTTCTTTGTTATTTAAAATATTGAGTAAATAATATAATTATTGTATATATTGAATAACAGTATTTTTTAAAAACTTTTAGCCTATTAGTACATAAACAAATTTCAATGATTAAAATACCGTTTGTTTGTTAGTCAACCATTTTAAACAATTTTAATAGGGAACTAAAATATAATTATTTTAAATAAATACGATGTATAAGTTTTTATACAATAACTTTCATTATCAATTCTCTTGACCGTCGGTACTACCACTTTGAAAATTTTTTGGAAATCAATGTTTATGATTGCCAGACGTGTCCAAAGAACCTACAAATATAATTAGAAAATATATCGAGTTTTTACTTTTTTCACGATCGTGTTTAATCCGACTGCGCTTCCAAATTTGGGCAATGGTCAATATGGCCACCACGTATCTTGCAGTATGAGCCCAGTAAGAGCAACAGATAAGACCTTCATGAAATAGTCGCATAATTGTCAAACTTCGTTATATTTTCATAACGAACCGATACAAATTTGAAAATCATGAAAACCCAAGCCATGCTTCAAAACGTCGGTGCAACAGCCCAAGCCGCGGTCGGACGTCTCGAAGGGCTGTCACCACTTCACCTTCGGCACTTCTCCCTTACCGCCTTTAAAAGGGCATTGACAGTATTTGGCTAGGACTCCAATGTCAAGAGATAATTAGATAAAGAGATAAAGAGATAATTAGATACCGAATAAATAATACAATTATTTGAGATATGTACAGTTGAGACTTACGCTTATTGGTTTATGCAAATGCATGCCATACAATATGCTGCAAGGTATTTAATAAATGCGAAATATTATATTGCTTGAAAATAAGTAAAATATTCTTTTAATTTATGAGAAATAGCGAACTTAAAATAATCTATAAATATATTTTTGTCATACGGTACTTCATTAAGATTAAATTATAAAACCTGACCACGGCAATGCAGTGTTCAATTTAGCGATTAAACGCTGCATCCGACATCGCGTGGATTTCGCTTACCAAGATAAAAAGGGAAAGCAAGTAGGGACCAACACAGACACAGTGGATGGCGGCTGTCCCTGCGTTTAATGTATAATTGAACGTCTAACGCTCAAACAGTGAATTACAATATTTCAGTAAGTAATTAATAAGTAGTACGACTCATATGCCTAAACATCGATGTAATTAAAAAAAAAGTAAAGGCCAGTAGACTCATCTATGATTAACATCAATTATTAGACTAAAATAAATAACACAGTAAAATAATTAATATAACCTATCCAAACTTAACAGTATTCAATTTACGCCTGAATATTGCAATAGCAAGGAACATACAATTCAAGACAAAGAGCGCATTATAATTTCCGGATAATGTAACCACATTACAATATAATAATTAAGTCCAAACATAACGCAAAATCACTTGTTATGAGCTGTCAGACAAATCGAAGAGCCACA
>JAPYYT010003265.1:0-13562 GCA_030522565.1 Ceratosolen corneri | reverse complement strand
ACGGCGAAGGCGAGACGGTTGGTTTATTATACGGATTCCTGAACATATTGAATTAAAAATATATTGTCTGGGGCGTTTTAGTAATAAATTCCGTTAAAAGTAGAATTTTTACCAACTAAGAATCTGTTATATACGGATAAACGATAAAAATGAAGATAAACTAAAAATTTTTATTGAAATGAAAAATTATATTTTGTGTGATAATTAGTTTCAATCTAAGAAATATAATTTTACTCTAAATAATTTAATCCATAATGATAATGACACTCTTATTACAAGTTTTACATAATAAATATAATTTCATCTTAAATTATTTATATTTTGATTTATCGAACAAATGTTAGTTTTCTAAGTTCATTATAATTGAAATTTATAAACGTCCCAAAGAATATGTATCATGCTCAAACTCCTTAGAAATCACTATAAAAATTGTCTTTTTTGTATTCTCATTATGTTTACATACATTAAATTACTGAATAAAAGAAATTTGTATTAATATTATTATCTATCTTTTACATAAATAAATTAATTAAAATAATTCTTATACATTGATTCTTTTACATAAATCTTACATTTGTAAATTGATATGAAAATATGCTTTATTGATAGATTTATATTTTAAATTTAAATATAAATTATAATTTTAATTTGTATTGATATAGAAAAGTAATTTTTTAATGCAACAGGGCATCTATTGATTATGTGTATACTTTTTTAATGAATAACATTTTTTATTTATAAATAATTATTATAAATTTATAATTTTTATTTCATAAGATGAAAAGTAAAAATTATCGAAGTTTTTTATATTTCTTTTATATTATTTTGTATTATTTATGACAAAAATTCTCTTATACATAATTATATGTTTTCAGGAAGCAATAAGTTACAATAAATCATTCTCTTCGTTTATTTATATTTTTAACAATATTAAAATATGTTTAAATAAAAGTTTTTCTGGATTCTGGTTTAAACTATATCAATATCTTCGACAAAGAATACTTAATTAAAATAACGCTTATATGTATATATATTTATATGTAAATAAAACGCACTCAAATTAAAATTTTGATGTGATTTTTACTTTAAATTAATTACAATAAATAATAGCATTAAAAGATAAATAATAGAAAATATGCTATTCAAAAATTCTTAAGAGAATTGTTTAATTTCAAATTTATATTCTCAAATTAAATACAAATGTATACATATGAAATTAAAATTTTTACAATTCAGGTACATATTAAAATTTAATTGCAAAAATATAGCCGTAAAAATAATTTTAATTGTAACGAAAGTTTTTTTCAACATATTTTGTTCAAATTTCTAGAAAAATATACACTTTAAAAATTTTAAGTTTGTTTGAGAATTGAATACGAGAAAATAATCTCGAAGGTGTAGGGAGAGAGAGGCGTACAGTGGAGGTGGAGATATAGCAGGATGGAATAAAACACGGGCGAAGACAGCGTGTGTCTAGACAATATAGTATTAATATAATGCTGTTTTAATTTTGAATTATAAATCTTGAACTATCTTAACATTCAGACATGAATTGAATACCGCGATAGTTTGCAGTAAATTTACAAATATATGTGTGGTTCCGTGAGTTTAATTAAAAGTTGCTTATTTCCGCGCGGGCGCAATATTCAGGCGTAACTTTAAATCTTACGACGCTTGGAGTGGTGTTATTTTTTATGAATTGTATGTCGTAGTCCACACTATAGCAATATTCAGGCGTAAGTTGAATCCTACGAAGCATGGACTTGTTGTGTCCCCTTAGATCAACAGGGTTTACCTGCTGTTGTAGTGTGAGTTTATTGGATAATTCCGCTCGTTCATGTTCGCGACTTTCCTTGAGTGGCGCGATTGAGTATTGGCGACCACCTTTGATCGTGCCCAGTTTGTAGCACAATGCAGAACTCGTTGCTTCCCTCTCAGTGCGCTCCTTGAAGCTGGATGCCTTACTTGTGCACGCTGATTGCGGAGAAGCTATTCGCTATACGCAACTTTATATTGAGAGATTACGGGTCAATGAATCGATACTTTGATTCTGAAGACCAAAGCGGATCTGAAGCGGTGCACTGAAGTCGCTGTACTTAAACTTTTCACCCCGCTCCTTGCGAGGGAGGACTTTTCTTGCACATCTATGAGAGTGGGAATTTTCGGTGATTGGTTGACAACTAATTATTCAGTTGTTATTGGTGCCCTTTGACCGATAGTGTCGACGTCCTTTTAGGCGGTGGAGGCGTCCAAGCGGCGACCGGTCTCACATCGGGCTGTCGATTTGGCGCTTCCGATGTTGTACTGATGCTTCGGCCCATGAAGTCGCTTGATGTATACATTTTTTAAAATTGGCATCTCTGTTGTGAAAAACAAATCGTACAATGTTTGGCAACTACGCGTGAATTCTTGGAAAGTTTTGTCCGTTAATTTTACGACACGTGCACGCGATGTTTATATTGACCATCGTCGATCTTTCGAGTGCAATGCTGGGATAACTCGTCCGTTTACAATCACTCTCAACGTCAAAATACATTTTAAATATTATAGAAATATTAGTTGGCTCTTTGGGGGCATCTGACAATCATAAACATTCAAGCAAAAAGTAAAGAAACAATATTATTTAATGACATTCGAGATTCTATCGGATTCTCGAACAAAGTTTATTGTCAATAATTAAAAATTTATCAAAATATAATGAATAAGATAAAAACATATAATACATTGTAAATCATTGTTGTAATATATATAATACATTGTTGACGGTCAAAATATTTCATTCATATTCATATAAAAGACAAGGATTGAATATATATTTATTTAAAAATAATAAGTGAATTAATATTAAAATCATTTCAATAATAACAAATTTAATATTATAAATTATATATTCTTTTATTTAATATGTTATTCATTCTAAAAATAAATTGTTGAATTTACATACTAAATGTACACTTTTCGTCCACAAAATTTTGTTTTTACATTATAGCTTTCTTTTTAAACAATAATATAGGTTCTTATTTCGAAAAATTACTTTAACCTCTTATGTAACACATGCAAAATTTTTTATTTAACAAAAAATATTAAAATATAAATTAATTTATTTATTATTTTAAATCAATTGATTGTTTTATAATCAAAGACACTGTATATTTTTATTTAATAATGTTATCAAATTCTATTCGGATTTTAGCTATTATAGTTGAAATATAAAATGCATGAAAATGTTTAAAAATATAATGTGAGAATATATAATGAAGAAACAGAATTATTATTCATAATTGAAAATCGATATGTATACAAAATTTTTATAACTAATAAAACAATATAAAAATGGTGTTATTTCCGTACTTTAAACAGAAATAATATTATTTTACAAAGATAAGATTTTTCATGTAATCGTTTAAAAGTATATTAATAAATTTTAAATAAACTATTTGATTTATTTTAAATAAATATTAAATTTTAAATAAATATTTGATAAAGTATCCAAATTTCTCAAGAAAAATATGAACGAGCATTTGTGTATTATGTATAATAATCATTTAAATTTACTTGTTAATTTTATAAACTTCATTTCCATATGATTAATTATATTTTTAAAAAGAGGAATCTATTTTTATTACAAATTATTTTATTATTTATTTTACTTACTTCTATTTACATTCGTATCTGGATGTATTATATATTTAATAATTTTAATACTTAAAAGAGAGCAATTTTGTTATAATACAGAAATAAACGTATTCTTACACGTGATGTCAATTATTTAATATTACATTATCGAACAAATGTATATTTTCAACCTCTATTTAATCTATAACAACCATAAGTATATTACAATCAATTTACATGGTTATAAATTTTATACGCCATTGGGAAATATTAATAATACATGAATATATTGATAATAGCCACATTAGAAATTATTTAATTTAATTATATTTATGTTTTATCTAATTATATGGAATTGGTTACACCATATTAATATTTCATAATACTTTTGATAATAAATAATTTATTTTTCAACAAAGTAGTTTTTAATAATCTAAATAATATACTTAAATAATTGTTTGTTTATTACATAAATAAAGTTATATCAATTTATATAAATGTATTTTACCCATTAACAGATTACAAAGACGATTTTTGAAGTTAAGAAATACTTTAGAATTAAATAAAATTTCTTTTAATTATACAAAATATTTTGCACAAATGATCGATAGCATATATTTTATTTGTCGTTTATTGACACAAACCTTTAATTTACGTTGGATAAATTTGAATATGACGCGTTTTTATACATAAGTATATATTTCAATTTTACAAAATAACATTGCACAAACAAAAAACTTTATTGCACTTAAATAAAATGTTTAAAAAAGAGTGTGTTTACATTATTAAAAGAATATAAATATTTTTGAATTTAGAATCTATATAATTTTGTTTTTTTTTTAATATCGACAAAGAATAGAATATTCAGTATAATATTAATTCATACTTATTTTAAAATAATTATTTATTAATTCTCTTTAGTTATCATTTTGCAATTTTTTATTTCATCTAACTTTAATATTTGCTTAATAAAATATCATATTGTATGTAAATACTACAATAATCCAACATATTTATGTTGAATGTAGACTTGTATGGGTCACTTACAAAAATTACTTATCATTCAGATAATATTGCATATGTATATGTATTATTTTTTAAATTATATTTAAATAAATAATGAATTAGATATTCAAAAAGAAGAGTAAAATTTTGAAATTTAATGTAATTATTTTATCTTATGAAATTTCTATATAAAATTTTATATAAAGTAATTAATTTGGCAAATAAACAATAATATTATAGCTTCTTTACTAAATGAGAGAAAAAAAAATTATTATTAATAATAATATAATTAGTTAGTTATTTATAAGAAGTCTTTATAAATGTCAACACGATTGACATAAACGCGAAATCCATATATTCTGTATTACATTTAATTTTGTATTGTCGCCTTATATCATATTAAATTTTTTAAGCTTTATAGTCACATAATATTTATTTATTATAATATTGTTATATTTCATCGTAATCTTTTATATTATTTTTAAGTTTATTTTCTCAGCAGATTAGTACAGTACGCAATTCACATCGGAATTTCTTGTCGATTTACATGCACATAATTTTATATATAATATAATTATACTTAATCAGGCTTATTCATAGCCTTAATACGTTTGTTAAGCTGTTATTGTCTGACACGTGTAATATTTGAAAAATGGAGAACAAAAACTGTTCACACTTTAATCATAAATCATCGTACAGCATAAAGTCAATTTATTTGCAGGTCATTGTCTATTATTTTTTGATAATAAATAAACCGTAATAGAATTATAATTTAATTTTATTTCAATATTTATATAAAACTATATGCAATTTAATATAATACATAGATTAATTAGTAATTATCTTTAATTTTAACAATATTTCTAATTCAATTATAATTTTTCAAAACTTATTTATTCCTTAAAAAATCAACGTTAAATTAAAAAGATATCAATTTTTTTTGTTCGTAAACTGTTGTTTTAATAACTTTATATAATTGACATATTATTATAATATTCTAATATAATCGATTATACGTAGTTCGATGATTTGTCTATTCCATTTTGAGTATCTTGCTATTAAAATAGTATTTATCTTTAAACAAAGGATACTGGACATTCATTTGAAGTATATGACGTTACAGGAATAAAAAATAGCGTAAAGGAAAAGAATGAATGATTTATTACTATTCCTAAATGCAAAAATTTTTTATCAGTACATTTGTGTATATAGATTTTAATTGATAAGAAACTGAGAAAGATCAATGATAGTTTCTTTTCGTTTTTGCTCGCTCTCAGTCGCATTAATAATTTTTTTATTTTTTCATATTTTTATATTTGCTTTAGATTTTTGCAAGAATATATATCGAAACTTATATCGAAACCATCGTCTTATTTAATATCTAAAAATATCTACTGTAAATATAACTGCATATATATTATAAGTATATTAGTCATTTTCTTACATTACTATTGTTCTTACAGCATTTACAATTTGACCTTTTAGCTTTTGAAGAAGAATGAAAAGTATAGCGCACTTTACACTATAGATGAAAATTCAATATATTCTAGAAATTATTTTTATTGTCATAAGTAAAAAATTTGCTCCACATCTTAGCTAATAAATTTGTCGCGCTAATAACTTATCGTTCATCTTCTTATAGTCATTATTTTATCTTTTTCTTTAATTATTATATCCTCCTTACATTTTTTAGTTAAAAAATTCAATTAAGAATGAATTATTGTCCAAAATTTTAAGTCATGATTTCTATCTATTAAGTCATCATTTCTCATTAAAAAGAATTGAAATTGCATGTAAAAGCTTTACAAATACAAACTTCTATGAGTGCATTATCTACGTTTTTGATAAAAATCATATTATTGTCTTGTTATTTATATATTTCGGTTCTACCAGCGAACACAGCATGTGCAATTTTTATTTATTTTTTGCTTAAGAACCATTTTCGAAGCAAAAATCGTATTATGCATAAGGAATGAAATACATTTCTTAACTTAAATATACATCATGTCATTTTCGTTTTATAAAAAAGATATTTTCAACGTCTTTTTGGTAAAACTGTCATCTGATCTAATTAAAAAATAGAAAATATTTCTCTTAATTATTACTAAATTTTGAAATATTTAAATTTGCATTTTTTAAAGTGTTAATTTTTCTTATTTAATATAGTATAAAATAGAAAATATTAAATTACTTCAGTAAAAAAATATAAAAAATTTAAAATTATTCTAATGATTCTTTAAATAAATAAGAAAGATTTTTAAATATACATACGTCAATGTTTAGTGTTACTTAAATAACTTTATTCACTTTTGATTTAAAAATTTTAATATGTAGGTACAGTGAAATATGTATTATGCATATATTAAAGTATAAATATTTTCCTGTTTATTTTAATCATCAATTTTCTATATAAGCAGTGTATAGATGTAGTTAAAATAAGAGGAATAATGAATAAGAGTAATTGTTTGTTTTAAAACAGTTTGAAAATCGACTTGTAAGCAAATATATATAAATTTTTACAAATTTTATATTACAAAAGTAAATCTCAAACTATCCTATTAAATAATGAAACCACGCACAATTCTATGTTATAAATTATCTCAATGAATGAATATTACACGAAATAAAAAATATTTAGTCTTTAATATATTATTTTAATATTTTTTCTATTTTATCATATTAAAAATTAAAAATTAATTTTTAATAGGTTTAAACGAACTTATAACACTTCGATTTTATGTTTCATTAAAATAAATTACCTCAAAGCTTCAAATAATATTATATATAAATATGAGAGTATTATATAAAAATCTAAATTTTTTAGAAATCAAACCAAGTCTACAATTTGCAAAAATAAAATGCATATAATTATCCTTTTTTCTCACATGTTTATATATACGAAAATTCAAAACCAATTCAGCTATATATAAAATATTCATTGTCACCTGCATTTGAATAAGCTCGCAGATTTTTCGGTACACATCATAAAATTTATTGGCGTACCAAATATGTGATAAATTAAGCCAAAATATAAATGGCATTTGAAGAAATCATTAATTTGAATTTGCAAACATTAATTTGCAAACACAGATAACGTAATTGTCGAAACAGTTAATTTATATAATTAGATTATATTGTTTATAATACATAATATGCAATTTAGAACTTATTATTACTTATTGGATGTTAAATCATATTAGTCGAATGCATTGAATTTTAAATAATAATTCTTAATTAAATGCCATTTATATATCTTAAACTGTAACCTCTTACTTATGTAAGCTCTATATATAAGGAGCTAACATCAAGGCTTATCGAAGCTATATTAATGATTATAGTATAAGAAACGTTCAAATTAACATTTTTTTATGGATATTATGTGAAGATAGAGATTTATCATTTATAATGTGTCAATTTTTCTAGAGCCTAATTTCATCATCGTGTTTCCGTTTTATTTGGATGTATATCATTTCGAGATCATCAGGAAACGCCTCTCTGTCGTTTTGATATTTTAAGTTACAATTTTTGTGCAAGTCATCCTCTTGCTTTTCTCTCCTGCATATAATGTAATTTTTCATTAATGTAAGATAAATAGTAACATCAAGGGTAAATAATATTTTTATCTGCACTTTTTAATGCATCATCGAGTATATACATGGATGCATTTGCATGGATGTCTTTACGTACCTATCTATTTTTCTTTTGTTTCTATTCTTTCTTTGTCTTTTTACATTTCTCTTAATGTTTTGTGCATACGTGTATATGTGTGGTTGTTGATGAACGCGGGTGTGTATGCGTGCATGTATGTATGTGTTGAAAAAGTTGTATTTTCATCTATGCATGCGTTTTTTAGTTGTTAGAAAAAGAAAAAAATGAAAACAACTTATTCCTCGTCTACAGTCCCGTCCTTAAGCTTCTTTCTTCGGTCAACTCTTGGTATCTTTTTCTTCGATTTTTTCTCAATTTTATGAACTTAATGTAGCATATACTTCTGTCCATAGTGTCCTCCTACCTAAGATAACAACGATTTATGTATATATACATATCTATCTACATAAATGTCTATATAGACATTTTTAGATAGAAATAAAAAAAGAAATGAATTGGTTAAGACAGCCATATTAGAATACTAATGAATAATAGAGTGAGATACTTCTCATTGTAAAAGATTTCTTTCCTTCTTTAATTCTTTTTAGAAAATCTTGATAGTTCAAGCTTGAATACTTATTATGTTTTTTAATTTTTTATATTTTTGGCAATAAGCTAAATGTCATCGTGTCATAAGATAAACATAATCTTATATACAAATTTATTTTATGGAATTTGTTATATTATGGTTTAATGATTTAACAAAATCTATCTTTACGCTACATCTATATAATTTATTCTTATAAATTTTATGTTTTAAGAATTTCGACTAATTTATTAAAAACTTTTTGTATTGCAGACAAATTGTCCATAAATTAGATATAAAGAGTTACTTATTATTTTTTTTAATAAAAATATTTCAATTTTATCAGAATGCAATGTAAAATAATGTTATTTTACAAATTATTTCATAAGTTGATTTTAGCTTTATATTAATATTTATGTCGTATAGCGAAAAAATATACAAGTACTTTACATATTACGATTATTATAATCTATAAAAGAATTTGTTTAATAAATAATTAAATTTCAGTTCATATATAGATTTATCGGATTTTATAATAAAAGTATAAATATATTTTTTGTAGAATATTATCAATAAGGAGCAGCTTGAATATTTTGTGACAAATATGTATCGTGTATAAAGGAATCTCGTATAAAGAATTTGCTCTATAACGAATGCATCTGTTTGACAGTAATTTAATGATATTTATAATCAATCGATATAGGTTTTTAAATTAATACTATAAATATTTTTGAATCTATAAAATCATTTATATATGAACATTGTACATATTAATAGAAGCCAATATTTTATTTTGTTATACATTTTTGAACATTTGAATGACTTTATTTAGAAAAAAATATTCTAACAGAAAAAAAGTACTTAATTAAAAATTACTTAATTACTTTAACGGCAAAACAATAAACTGAGTTGTATATCCAATCAATTTTTTAAAATTAATATTATTCTTCCTTTATATTTGATGTGCTATTTATAATCACTATAATCATTTAAAACGAAAAGAAAAATTATTATTATCGTTTTTATAATTATGAATAATATTAATACAGTAAATGACTACATAATTACATGGTATAAATGATATATGTTATTCAAATATAATGCTTCGATCAATGGTAATATCAATGGCAAAATGTCAAAGGTAGGTTTGTGAAATCTAAGACGAAAAGTAGTAACTTACCGAAAGTGCTTGCCCAATGTCCGAAACATCAGCCGTATACTGTGTGTCAGCAAAGTCATAATTAATTGGATTTTCATATCTTTTCACAGAACTGAGGAAATTCGTGTTTCGTGGTTCATGTGCGTTGATGCCTTGCCGATCACCCGAAGTCATTTCTTTTAAAACGGTTGCCTGCGCTGCCATTTCCTCCACTCTACGTTGCTCCTGAAAAAAAAAATATTAAATTGATTAAAACCATTAAAATCGTTAGATATAGTAATATGCATGGATTTATATTTTTTTCTTAGTTTTAGCTCTCTTTTCGTGTAACAAATGATATTAAATACCATCTATCATTGAGCCATTTCGGAAATAATGAAAATATGTGGTAAATTTGATATTGCAATTTCATTATAAATATAAATTCAGAGTCGCATCATAAAATATTTATAAGTAAATAATTGAAATATGAGCCAACTCTTTTAAACAAATATTGTAATATTAAATTGCATGAAACTCAATCAATATTTAATTTAATATAAACAATTTAAACAAAAAATTTATTATGATTCTATGTCATTGTTTAAAAATAATTATAAACGAGTGTATCTAAGTATTCATTGATACAATTAATAATTAATAATAGTGTAAAATTAGATTTCAATACTGATAGGACAAAAATTTTAATAGATAATATATAATTAAATCAAATTAAATTATAGTAATTTTATAAAAAACTAAATATTAATTAACAAATAATATTTATTACATAAAAAAGTAAAGTAATAGTTCATATTTAAATAAATGCTAGCATGTGTTTAATTTCGAATAAACGATAAATCAAATTAATTAAGTGAAGTTCATATATTTATATTTTGTTTATATATTGAAATGTGTCTCTCCTTAATACGATTATAAATTTAATTTTTGATTATTTATAAAGAAATGAATAATTAAAATATTTATACTATATGGTTCAAATTTCTAACTTATTTTAGTTTAAACATTTTTAAGAATAAAATTGTTCACATCCTATCAATAAGTATTAAAATAATAGAAAAAAAAAATATTTAAAAAATTTATTAAAGGATAAATTTATTTTAACTTCATATTTACATACAACTCATTAAAATATAAATTTAGAAATAGTGATCAAGATAATATAAAGGATTATAAAAAAGAGCGATTGTAATAGAATATTTTAAAGAAAAAAACTGTATAAAATTTAAGGATAGTACTATTAGTTTGTACTTTTGATTTCAAATATACATGTATTTAAATTATATTGTTTGAATTTATTAAAATTTTTAGTCATTAATTTTTGGCTTATTTTATCTTGAGTATTCAGTTTTCACAAAATCGGTTTCATTAACGATTAACTTATTCAATATACAAAATCGAAGAATGTCTAAATACGATAGATGTTATAAAGGGTAATGAGTAAAGAGATACACTGTCCTCTGCTACAATATATTTTTTTATTTTCTTGATATTCCAATATTTTCAGGAATAAAGTCCGACGGTATTGTTGCCCCAATGTATTTGAAAAATTAATTTCTATATTATTATATGTGATTAGAATAGTGTAGTAGTTTGTATTTCTGAATAAATGACTTTTAAAAGAGTAGCAAACTATACTAATGATAAACGGTATTATTAAAAATAAAAGAAATTAGGAAATTTCTCTATTTTGTATATTATTTTTCTCTGCGAAAAATAACAGATTTATTTTACAAAGAGACTACTCATGAAAAATATTATTGTCATACCATCTATAATCTTAAATAAGAGAAATATAAATGCTCAGAACAATTTATTGAGTAAATACTCATCTTAAGAAAATTACATTGCGTTTATTATGATATCAAATAAATATGCATAGCAAAAAATAATTATTCAAAATTTTCTACTATAGCATTCCGTATAAATATACTGTATATGTTAATAAAAAAATCGGAACGAAATTTTCTTATAATCAATACTTGACGCCTAAGAACAAACAATTTATATCGTCTATTGAAAATGAGAAAAGAATTAATTAGTAATTCTGTAAGAAAATGAGAAAAGCATTAATTAGTAATTTCATTTCCTAATACCAACGAATGACAAATCACTTGCAAGAAAGTTATGAGAAAGAGATCGAAGGATACCGGAAGGAAATGAGGAGCAATGTTGCAGACTGAGCGCGATGTACGATGGCATCAGCGATTGACGTCATAGCGACTCTCCTTCGTGCATTATATCCGCGCGCACACACATGTAGATGTGTGCCGACACCTTTTCAAGGAAGTCTGAACTGCAGTGCATAGACAATATGATGGATCTTTTGTTTACAAGATGGCGATTGTATACTACTTTGTATCGACCAACTGTTAATTGCCTTTACTTGCAACTTGGAACTTTATTTGCTCTTCAAGATTGAGTCATCGGATTTTAGGACATACTTTGAGAACCTAATTAATAACTTCCTCGTGTACTTTGGCTTATTGTTTTTTAAATTGCTAATAAAATTCTTGTTTAGTTCATTTATTATCAATTAATTATCATATACTTCAATAATGAGTCTAAAGATTTTATTTTAATAACATAGAGTAACGGCTTTTTAAATACCCTAACTTTTATAAGAAACTTTAAATGTTTCGATCGAAGATGTATTAAAAACTTTGTACTTGCACTAATTTACTAATTTATCATGTATTAACTGAAAGGATTAAACATAGATCATTAGACGTTTTATGTTACATAAATATAAATATAAATATATAATACTTGGATGAATATTCATACCGAAGACCTATTTGATTAAATTTTCAATATACAAACATAGACTAAATTTAAAATTCACGTATCAAACTATAGAATCGGCCACCCAATCGATTTTTAATATTTTTTGAACAACCTTATGCTTTTAGACATTCTTATAATAATAAAATTATTTTCGAAGGAAATATATTTAAAAAATTAACTCATATGTACGTTGAGAGTGTAGTTAGTCAGTATAATTGGTCACATATTTTGCCACACAACAAATTGTGAGTCACATACTCGGACACAATTTTCGTGCTCTTACTTATATACATTATTCTCTTACTTTGAACGAGCACATTACAACAGTCAGTAATATAAAAGCTAAATAAATCAGTACGAATGCCGTGCTTTATTTGTTTTATGGGCTCTCAAACTATCTATCACTCAAACTTTCTATCACTCAAAGCATTTGAATGTTATTTTAATTTTTTTTTCATATCTCTACCTCTATTATCTTTGCATTTATTATGTTTCAAATAGGAGCTCCTATCCATTGAAATTTTTTTTTATAAGATTAGAAATATTTTCGATTAGAAGAAGAATAGATTAGAAAAAAATTCCATGTTAAGCTATGTTCGAGATTTCTCCCGTGTGTGTTTTTTCTCTCCCAGATGTAATCAGGAGATACAGATAGTGAAAGGAGAGGTGATAGGAATGGATGTTGTTTGTTGAATAGATGTTGTTGTAAAAGGCTAAAACGAAGTTTATTGAACAATAAATATATGAAGAAAATGCGTTATAAATACAGACTGTTGTTGAATGTTGGTTTTGTAGAAATGAATGTAGAACTATTGAAATGTA
>JAPYYT010003264.1:0-14384 GCA_030522565.1 Ceratosolen corneri | reverse complement strand
ACAATATCTGTTTATTATATTATGTATATTATTTGTGATTATTATGTTTAAATATCTCGTATTTCACGATTGCCATGTTTTTTACGCCAATGTAACTCTTGCAATGTACATTTATTGTTTGCGTCTGAATTTGTATCGATACGACCCTCCCGTTAGTAGCCCCCCGGTATCATCGTATGTTTTTCGTGCGTGCAAATTGTATTTCGCGACCACAGCTTCGACAGCCAAGAGCAGCAAGCAGATGAGCTGCAGTGCACAACGTCTTGGTGCAGGGCTTATGCACATTCACAGCGCAGCCCCTTCCCCACCGTCTTGGCCTTGCCCCCCTCCCCCTTTGTCAAGGAAGTAAAATTCTATGCTCATCAATCTCAAAAGAGTAGAAAAATTAGTTGACCCCCCACCAACCAATAATATGGACATCCTTGGCGGCCTAGCTTGCCCTGTGAATATAAAATAGGGCCGCAATCACCCCGTAGGCAGAATTCTCTCAGGTCTCCAGTGCAGTGGTCTTACAACACGAGTTTTCTCACCCCGCGCAGAAGCCGGCTTGTATATACAAGAATGAAGCGCTTATCACCGACTGTGTGCGCGCTGCGTTACAACGCCCATGACTGATCCAATCCCTACCCTGGACGGAGCTCCCAGGAAGGAGCGCAGCTGGACCGTCGCGTCAAGAGACAAGTAGCAACCCGTGCGCCTCCTCTCGCCTTACTCCTTTCGGATTGTACACCTTTTGAAGTAACGCAGAGACGTACCATCATTTCGGCACTGTGTTACCGATCGAGACCCGCTCGGCCTATAAAGCCGATCAAGTTGTATTCAAAACCTCGAGATCCTTATTAAATTGTACGCCAATTACGCGACATTCTATTCACGCGTAACCAGTGCGGCAGTGCGGGAAATCGATCGTAAAAGCGTAAAGAAAGAGCGTAGATTCCATTTATAAACTCCTCCGCGCTTCGCGTATTGTGTAAGTGCGCAACCGCCTATTTCGTCTACGATTCTTTTTACCCTGCTATCTCGACCCTTCCACTATCTGTTTCTCCCTCACACATTCGTGCGGGAGAATTCACACACTCGGGTCCGCGCCCATTCCTTTTTTATTCGAGCCGGACGCCGAACAAATACAGTGATTTAAGCGTCTTGATGAAAAATCCGAGATTTCAAAATACAATACTGAAAAATTATCCGAAAATAAAATAAGTGTAAAATTCTGATATACAAAAGAAAGGTTGTTCCGGCAGGTAGACAACGTCTATCAAACGCTGAGCCAACAGTACTCGTTGAATTAACGCATCGAGCAATTTGAGAATCCGTGTTACGGAAAATATTTGCTGCGCTCCAACAAACGAAACATAGTATCCCTTAGCTGTTGCTGTCGCTTCGTTTACAATTTGCCCGTTTATTGCTTCTTTCTAAAATGGTTCTTCATTCCCCTCTTCTCCTTCTTTTACCTACTTTCTTTACTCTTTTATGTTCATTCCTCCTCACACCACTATACCCACACGTTTTTTTTTACAACTCACTACTTTTAATTTCTTTTTATGGCTCCTCTTTTTTCCTTAGCGTCTTACTTTTTGCGTCACCCTTTTCGGTAAAGCGATGAAAATCACAAAGAAAGAGGAATCCGTTGTGGTTGCAGCGATCCAGCGTTCGTTTTTCTATAAGAGTCTTTGCGCGATTACTTCTAAATTTGTTTAGCACCTCGTATTCAAGTGTTTTAAGCTTTCTAGATTATAAAATGCCTACTGTTTACGAGGCGAGATAAGATAAAGATAATGAATTCAAAACGACATATTGGTTGTAGGCTGACATGTAATTAAGTATTGTTTCGTATAAATATCATATTTATTGGATTTATAATTTATTAATTTAATCTTTTTGAGAAGATTTAAGATACTTCATACTGTTCAATAATTACGTATAAAATCGTGTTATTTATATAAATTCTTCTTTGATTCTGTCATGTTAATTGAAATGTCTTTATCAATATTGCAATAGGTTGATCAATTTTCGATATAAAATAATTATAACTTATAAGGAGATAAATCGATTTCCTAGAGCTTATACTTACTCCTAGAAACTATCCGCGTTAGAAAGCACTATGTTCAACGAGACCTTTTAATTTAAATATTAAATTTAATTTTAATATACAAATTAAATTATTAAACCAAGTGATTTGTTAAAAAAATATTAAAAATTTGACACTTGAAGACAATTTTTAAAGAAATTAAATAATACGTATATTATAATTTCATTAAGGTATGACGATATATAATTATTTAGGGAAAAATATTTATATATTACTGATATAGTAGTGTTCAATAATCGTATTTAATAATAAATTCTTCGTTAAGTATTAGCAATCGATAATTATTTTAAATAATTGTTTTCGGCAAATTGATTATAATTATGCAATCGATTTAATTGCAATCTATTATTTATATGCAACACACTATAACCGTCTTTATAATAAATAAAGTTATTTTTAACTTTTCATTAATAATAATTATTTATCGAATATTAATACACTTTATTCTATTTATTTATTAAAAATATTAAAATGATTTGGAAATATTTACGAGATTATAGAAACTTCTGAACTTCCATCTCCATTAGGATTGTCTGTTTGACGTAGTTAGTAGTCAGTTTAAAGTAAAATTGCATAAAATAAGCCGAGTAAAGTCACGTACAAGCAGTACCGAGAAAGCAGATGATCAAAAATTTTTGATGTGCATGCAGCCTCGTGAAAGAGAGAAGCCGATAACTTAATAGTTGGTTGCTATGAAAAAGAACATAGCGAAGCAGAGAAACGAATAGTTTAACGCGCGGAGAAAAAAGGATACAAGGCATCGATTTACACAGAGGGGTATGACGATTTCTTGTTTCTTGTTTAGTTCGTGTGTACGTAGCTCGACAGGTTCGACTTTTAAAATTTGCTCTTTTTTTCTCGCTTAACATTTTTCGTTTCACAAATGTAACGTTTACTCGTCTCGCGCTCGGAAAAAGCACGTATGTATCCGACAGCTTCACCAACTTACAACTCGTACTTTTGCAAGTACTTATACCTATGTGTACGGTCGTATGCGTACACTGGTAGCACTGATGACGGTGACAACGACGGCAACAGCGGCCTGATTTTATCCAAAGCAAAGCCAATGCCGATACTCATTACTATGTAAATTATTCGTACATAGAGTGTCACTGAAAAGCAAATCCCGATCAGAATCGTAGTCCTCTGTCGAACTCTCGTTTGCGCCATTTCACCAACATATAAAAGAGAGTGACAGATAGAAAAAGTGGTAGAGAGAGTAAATCAGGAAAGTATTGCAGCGAAGGGAGATAGAAAGAATAAAAAGGAAAAATCCGCAATTTCGCGTATTTTTCAAATAAATTTTTGTTAGTTTTAATTAAAAAAAGAATTATATGAACTTTGATACATATTCACGATAATTATGCTCTTATATATATATATATGAAGCTATGTATAAAGAATTATTTAATATAATTTTCCGCATGCATCTGATTCATGAAATTTATTTCAGTGTTTAAAAATTCACCTTTATTCACCCAGATTATTTTTAGTTTTGAAAATAGTAAAATAGAAATTTATTTAATAATATTAAGTTGTCTTTATTTCATTTAAATTTAAATATTTCATATACCTTACAGAGCAAATTTTGCGAAAATAAAGTATTTTTAAAATGTTTAAAAAATTGTTGAATCCTTTTAAAAATTAATTTTTCTTTAAAAATCTGTTTAGTAGATTTATCATGATTAACATGTTCAAAACGTTTTAATTTTAGTCTTAATATTCAATACTAAAATTTAACATTTATTAAATTTCAAGCTTTTAATGTATATATAAATAAGGAGCAAATAATTATTTTCTTAATATATATCTTAATATATATTTATTTATCAAAAATTTAAAACCGAATTAATAGTGACAACATTCGATGATATAATTCAATTTAATCCGTTTGGTCCTAAGTTTTAAAAAATTTTAAAAATCCTTAATTTAATCTTTACCTATAGTCTACTTTGAATAATTCATATTTATTTTTCAGTTTTTTGATATAAAGGTATGTAAATTCATGACATAAAATTATTATAAAACTATATTCTTCATATCAAGAAACTAAACATTATTATATATAATATCGATATATTAATAAATTACATTATTAATTAATTATGTTAATTATTTTTATGTCATTTTCAAATATTGACCATACTCTACATTAATATATATAACATATAAGTTTTCATTGAAATAATTAATATTTATTGCGTAATACAAGATTAATACAGTAAGCAAAATGTAACTATGTTTAGAAAATGTGCTAGATTATAAAATGCATAGTTTTAAAACGAATTATTTAATAATGACAAATATGATAAGTATAGAAAACATTAAATATATTTTACTTGTCCTTTATACGTAATTAATAAAAACTGTACCAATAAAGAGTTTTATTAGCTTGAGTTTATGTGCATTGAATAAGAGTACGAAATGTTTATATAATATTGACTATAGCTTGTATTAAATACATATAAAAACTGGAAATAATAAAGACACATGATTTTAATTAATAATAATTCAAATTTTAATCTCATCAAAAGCAAATATTATCTATGGTATTTGGATTAATTTTTTTTATTTTAATTTCCCGTATATAGCTTTTTATTTAGTTAGATTAGAAAATGAAATATGCCAAATATTTTTCATATATATTATTATTATTTATATAATATATAGCTTATATGCATATTGTTTTTACTTTATAGTTTATGTATATATATATTATATTATGTATAATATATATATATATATATTACTAAAAATATTTTATTCAAATTACAATTTAACCGTTTATAACAATTTTAAATGGGAAATAAAAAATAAAATTTTTTTCAAATTTAGTTATATTATAAATTTCTATGTTATATTGGATTTTTGTGTAATTTAATCTATTAATCATTTTTATTGAATGAATTGCATATTTTAATACTCTAATTATACCGTAAAAACGTTCGTTATATAACTGATAGTATATCATTTATAAGATAAAAGATTTATAAAAATAGTATTTAAAAAAAAATTATTTTGCAAGATCGAAATTGATAATGATTTAACTATCACATATGTAACTTTTATTGTCTGGTATAAGAAAAGAATGTTTTGATGTAAGTTTTTCTTTAATTAAAATATCATTTTTAATTCAATAAATATGTGTCAATGAATATATTCAATTTAATACATTCGATAAATATAAATAATATTGATAAATAACTAAAGACAGTCAAAAATGTTAAATACGTAATTTGATAATATTATGAATGAAAAGTGTACGAATAATAAAAGTGATTTTAGTAAAATCTAAAAAATATTTTTAACGAGTAGAAAAAGTTTTTAAAAAGATACCGTAAAAAATATTGTATAAAGTATATAAACATAAAGAAAAAATTAAATGACAATGTATTAAAAGCAAATGAGAGACGAAAAGAAAACTTATGAAAGAAGATAGACATAAAGAGCAGAATCAAAATTGCTGCGAAAGATATAAGGGTGTGCACGTTTATGCTCGCTGAGAGATTAATAATCTTTCGATCCCTAGTTGTCGAGAGGGTGCCACACTACGTCGACCTACTTTTTTGCATCGCTGCTGTCACCCGCGCCTGCAATCTCTTTTTCATTCTCTCTCTCTCTCTCTCATTCCTTGGTTGCTGAACGAGCGATAAAAATGATTCCTTTCTCACGAATATCATGAAAAGGGGAATTTTTAATTGCTCGAGCTTTAATTATTTTCTTTCTATTATCATCCCTTTTTAATATTTAACCTAGCATTTATATAGTCAGACAATTTGAGGTTTCTATAGAAAACATTATGACTCGATTATATAATGATGGTACTGTTTGATGTATAAATACACAGAATATGTTAAACATGTTATTGGATTTAAGCGAGACATACAGGAATTATAAGTTGAAGCCAACGTATACAAGAATTAAATTAAATTTATTTAAAATTACAATATTGAATGTCAAATAATAGTTAGCAATAATATTGCGCTGTATGAGATAGGGAAGAAATAAAAATATAAGACTGTGTCCTTCTTCTTCGTACTCTCATAATGAATAAGAGAGAGTTTGAATTCTAAATAGTCTTGCCTATTTAATATTGCCAAGTTCGGTAGAACGAGTTAGGGCGAAATATGTGCAACTGTACCCAATCTCCCTTTCTAATTATCCATTACTCTTGCGATATGTCTATAATATAAAATATTCTAAATAATTATTAATTCAGTTAAATAATATAAAATTAATAATAAAATTAAATTGTTTGAAATAACACTTAAGAATTCTTAAGAGTACTTCATATTATGGCTAACAACACTTAAGAACACTTAATATTGTGGTTAATTAAAAAAAAGGCAAAGATAAAGCCCACAAACTTTATTATCTTCATTGATAAATAATTTATATACAAAATATTTGATATCTTTGTAATGGTTATTCTTATTCATTTTGGTGATCACACTTTTATATAATATGATTTCTAATTTTGCAATTAAACTATATTAATCACTGATGTAAAAGATCAAAGCAATCTATGAAATTATTTCATCTTTACATTCATAAATAGAAAAGCTTAAATATGTATATACATTATATACACACAATATAAGGGATAATGTATCATGAAATTGATTTTTCAAATATTATATATAAAAATAATAAATTGTTCAATTTAAATATGATTTTGTAAGATTGTGATTGTTTAAACGCAATCGAAATTATAAAAAAAATTGTTATTGTTAAGTAGATATAAATAGCTGAAAATAATTAAGTTTTAAATGCGATAATGCGTAAGTGACCTTATAACTTACAGAGAATTTATAAGTATAAATAGGTAAAATAAGAATTTATTATAATATATAAAAGTACTTTTACAATGCAAAAGCATCTGATTTTACAATAGTTCTAATTAGAAATAATATATATATAAATCTTTTTAAAAAGGTAAATTTTTATTATTATTTTTTAAATAACATGCAACACATGTTCTGTATTAATTTTGCAGAGTATATAATTAACTATATACTACTGTATAATACTATATATTATACTATAAACAAAATTCAATGAATAAATTAACTATTTAAATAAAAGTGAGGGCCTTTGTTACTTTTTGTATGCTACAAGTATTAAAATTAAATTATAATAAGAATTTAGTAATTTCTAATATTTGTTAATTAAGACACAATTTAAATAAAAAAATTTTAATTATTTTATAATTTATATGATTTTTTTAATAATAATTTTTAGTCCTTTTCTATATAAATAAATATTATCAATTCGTAATACAAAGTCTTTTAAAACACTTATTTCTTATATATCATATAAAAGACTATTATGTACAAATTTATAAGTGCACTATAAAATAAGAAATTGGAGTTTAAAATTAATTGAGCTGTCACTATTGCGGTACTAAATTTTCAAAATGTAATATTTATTTAGTTTTAAAATACTACTATTGCATGAAAATCTATCTAGGAAGTAGTTTATTATACTTGATAATATGAAGTAACTGGGGTTGCTGAGTCACGTTAAACTAGATATATTACCTATCGTACATTGGAAAATACATGAATGGGGAAGAAACCGAGTATATAATCCATTATTCAATAGTACTGATTTCTTTGAAATTTGTCCTCATATCGCTAGAGAAAATTTTGGATATAAATACAGAATGGAAAAATTTGTATAATAATATAGAATTATATAACACTTTTTTTTTTAATTGAAAATATCCAATTGATACCAATAGTCAACTAGAATAAACTAATTAGTTAATTATTATTGTAAAGCATGAAATTAAATATTTTAATATGAAAATGTTTCATTCGATATCATTATGATGGTGTACCATCATTAATAAAAATATAGTATTTCGCTCTTTTATCAGATACAATTTATTTTTGAATTTAATTTCAATTAAAAGAGTTAAATAGCTTATGTAAATAGAACAGTGAATCTCAATTAATACATGATATGTAAAGATTCTGTAGTGAGTGAAAATTTCTTCTACTATACATATTAATAATTACTTCCAATTATTTTATGAATTATATTTGAAAACAATCCATTGTTTTATTTTATATCAATTCTGCTCATTATTTTTCACTTTACATTTAAATATATATATATATATATATATATATATATATATGCTTTTTGATGTACTAACGTATACTAATTTTATATTTAAATTATGCTCTAATGATTAATAATTTACGACATAGAAATACGTAAGTTTCTATTAGTTACTAAATTTTATGAGGATACATTAGAAAAATAAAAGTAACGAATCATTTACCAAAACATTTCAAAATAGTCTCTATTTTTGTTATTGTTTTAATCTTATTAATTTTAGCAGTATATTGTGAATATATTAATTTATTATATTTAACGAACTATAACAAATTCTTATGGTATTCAGACTTCTTTATTATAAAATTTATTTGAATATATGTTATAATTCATCAATTGGAATTTACTAAAATTATTTTAAAAATCCTGTCCATTTTTAAAGATTATTATTCTATATTTCCAATGCTAATAATAAAAAGTATTAATATTTACTTTTTAATGTACATCAATTGCTAAGCAACAAAAATTATTTTATTTGTGGAATTTATACTAAAACATTGAATAAGTAATTTTGTTTAAAAACATTTTAAATAATTATAATTGTTTAGTTTATATGTTGTACAATTTTTATTTTTTTTTAACAAAAATATACAAAAATGGCATAAATGGATATACCACAAATCTTTTATTTATCCATCTACAATTAATATTTAAATAGCCATTTAATTGTTAAAAGTTTTTTATTCATTATTCATATATTTATAAAGTTTGTAGAATAACACTTATAAAAACCTATGATTATAAATATGATATCTATATAAATATATTATTTACCATTTACTTATGTATTATTGACTTATTATTTATTATATATTATTTATTATTTATTGTTTATTATATAATATTTATTATTTATTATATATTATATATTATTTATTATTTAATATTTATGTGAATCGTTTATTATTTTTATACTTATTCTTTTGTATTATATTTTTAGAAAATTAGTTAAGTAACATCTAAATCATAGTTTAGTTAAGAATGTGTTTTAATTACTTTAATTTAAAAAAATTGAAAAATTTATTATTTCTTTAGTATAGTGATGAAGAAAATTGTATTTGAAGTATAGAAACAATTAAAATCTTTTAAGATTTAGACATTTTGTATACGAAAAATAATTTTATTTTGTATACCCAAGTAGATTTTCACAATTCGGAAATAAAGTTAAAAAATAACAAAAAAAAATTGAGTGAAAGAACAGCTTAAAGTAAAACAAGCAACAGAATCATCTATTTGATATCAATTATATCCTAATTTAATTTTATTTACACGTATACCTTGAATTGAATGAGTGAAATAGAAAATTTTTCTATTACTATTTTATTGTTCTATTTTTACCAAAGTAAAGTAGATAGATTATCATGTTCAAGAAAAAAACAATCCATGATAGGTGAAAAACAATAAATTTATTTTATTTTATTTAAGAAGTGGAAAAAATTAAAGATAGAAGAATGAAGAGAAAATATTGAAAAAATACAGTTTAAATAACAAAAATAATTATAAGAACGAGTTGAACACTATTAGAGTAAAATAGAATTATTTATAGAGAATAATGAAGATATCGACTATGAAATAATACGACAGATAATAAGAGATCGATAAATATATCAATAAAGATATATATATATATATATATATATTAAGAGAGAGAGAGAGAGAGAGAGAGAGAGAGAAGGAAAGAAGTACGTGTCTTGTAACAATCAATCATTTTCATGCCGGATTTGACGTGAAGCTACCACGATTTTGCTCAGCTAGATAACGCATTCATCTTTGTCAGATTGAGATGCTAAGGTATTTTTGTAGAGTTAGATATAAAAAGGACAAAGAACAAAGAAAGAGAATATGACGTAAAATAAGCCAGAGTCGGGGTAAAGTGGAGAAATGAGAAAAATGAAAATCAAAAAGATAGAAAGTTAGAAAAGAGAGTTCAAACTAAAACGAAAGAAAGAAATTGTAGAGACAAAAAATCTGTGTATTAATGTAATTATAATAAGACATTAATTACATTATATTATTTCTTAACATTTTACATTTATTTCCATTTTTATTTTTATTTTTTATCTACTAATATTTTATATTATTCTTAATTTTCTAGTTCTTCTTCATTATGTGTTTTTGAATTAGTTTTAAATATTAAATATAATTAATTGAAAATAAAAGATGGAAAATTAAGAGGTATCGAAATCTATCTGGTATCCAGGGTATTTAAAATATCAATCACATTTTTAAATATTTAAAAATTTTCTCATTTAATTTCAATTCTTTATTGAAGTTAAAGGTTCTATTTTTTAATAGGTAATGGGTACGCAAATAATTAATTAACATTACAATTGCTTGCATTTATTCTTGACAGCAGGAACACTGATTTAAAAAATTACAATTAAGATTGTATTATTATGGAAGAAATACCTTAGGATTTTGAGTTTTATTTGGATAAGATATGAGACAATCGGACAAAAGCAACTGATTACTCTTGACGAAAACTTTACATTTCGTGAATATGCTTGGAAAGCAGTGTTATGAACACACATCAACGGTTCAGATACTTGGAAAGTACTGAGTGACGCTCTAAAATACACTGCCAAATTAATTCTGGTCTATTCAACAAAAATCTGATGAAAAGTATTGATTGATAACAGGTTTGCTTGAGGTAGGTTAGCTGCCGATAATACTATCAGATTTGACATTATTCAAGTATATTAGATTGAGACATACATTGAGCAGAATAATAAGTTTGAAAGAGAGTCAGATTTCGAAACTTGAACGCTGATTAACGATGCTAACTTTTAAGATTATTATTATTAATATTATTATTATTATTTTATTTATATATAAATGATGAGGGTTTGAAGTATTTATGTAATATTTTTCCAGATTTATAGAACATTGTAGACGTTTTTAAACGGATTTTTAATTCCTCGAATTTGTCGCATATACTTTCCGCCCCTATTTCTTCTTTGTTACCGAGCTGGAGTCGTGACAATAGAAAAAAGGCATCTGTCGATAATAAGCAACAGAAAAACGCATAGAAACAATGAGACGATAGTTTTCCTTCTTCGTGGACACTTGCACCCCTCACGTAACGGTTTCTTCTCTCATCGTAAATAGAACCACGGAAGCCACGAAGGGCCAGTACTTTCCAAAACAACAACGAGCAATTACTAACAATAAGAACAACAACATATAATTAAAGAATTGATACAGTGATTATTCTATATAATAAAATACTTCTTCTTATCTTGTCTTTCATATTAATAATCATGCCAGGGAGTTTATTTAAGTTCATAGTAATTATTACTGAAGGCGGGAAATTCTTAAATAAAAATTCTTATATAAGATAAGAATCATCACGAGGTTTTATTTAAATGATTGGTGATTCTCCACCTGCAATGAGTCTTATAATAAGCATCATCCATATAAGATTGGGTAAGACTAATTAAAAGGATAAACTCACGTCCGACTAGCTTCAAGACACACCTGTTCAACTTGAGTTTATTTGTTAACGTTTTATCTTTTCATTTATTATTATCAATAAATTCACCACGGATTACATTTATTTATTAATTTGCACTGTTTTTACATTTTCTTAGCTAATCCCTTCCCCTTTAAATATCTACTTATCCCCTCCTTCCATTGAGGCCAGAAGTTTTTAAACACACATAGAATTCTTTCCAAATCAAATATGGAAAATATCAAAATATCGAAAGACTCGCGGATGCTGTCAGCGATACCCGTTGTGGGACGAAGAATGCGGAATTCGTCGCAATGTCGTTTGTCTTCTAGCAGCAACCTAATTGAACCTTGCGCTTGGCCCTCGGGAGTTTCATCACAATAATCGATGGATTTAGTTCCTGTTATGAATTATAAATTGTAGTTTCATTCAATAATAAGAATTTATGGAAGTGGTCATCATATTTAAATAACAATTCAATGCTATCGCATGATTGAAGATCAATTAGAGACAAATGAAAAAGAAAATTTTTACTAATATTGGTAAATTATAAAATTGATGGAAGCTTCGACGGCTAATATATATTCATTGTATTCAAATATTGTAAAACAATGGCGACATTAATTTTATTTAATCTCAAGTAAATAAAATAACTGATATCATCGAATATTGAAATAATATAAATTAAACGATTCGCAACGCAAATTAAGTTTCTCTATGTATGTAAAAATTGATTATAAGTTACATAATTTACGGATACATCTGAGATATTTTATAAAATTTTTATTTTTTCTCCAAATTGATAAATTTATCAAAATTTCCTGAAAGAAGTATATTATTTCCAAAAGTTATCATAATAAAAGGTTTACCAATGTTACATTTGACTTATTTTATATTATGTTTATATATTTATTATAATTTCAAGATTATACATCTTATTAAATTTTATGAGGCAAGAATTAATATTCATCTAACTTTGTATTGAAAGTATTTAATTTATAATTTTTATCTTTAAAAAAACCTTTTTATTTTTAGCAATTGATTACATTTTTCATAAAAAATTAATATATTTATATTTTGTTTGTAGAATTTTAAATTTCTGTTTAGTAATTACATATTCTACAATTAATCAAATTTCCTTAAATAAATAATAGCTACATTAAATTATTAGTAATTCCAATGAATTGTTAAATATTATAATTTGATTAAAAATACTTAATTTGATTTAATATTTTTAGCGATTTTTCATATAAATAAACTAATATCTCTAAGTTATTCGAATTGATTTATCGAATGTCAAGATTCTACATACGCGTATAGATATACCTATGTAAGTCTGTAAAAGTGATGAAATATGTTGAGGCTTACAGAAAATCGAGTGCTTCCTTTTCGTAGGTTCTGATCGAGAGAAAAGAAATATATGTAGGCCAACGATGGATAAAAATGACCACACGATTATGATGAAAATTTTCTGTGTGTTCTAGACTTCGATTATTTGCACCAACGCCTTCAATTCCAAGATCCATCATTGAAAAGAGCTAATAATTTCTTAGTAGCATAATGAGTTCTTTCCTTTTCCTTTTTCCACCTTTTATGTTTAAGATCTTTTTTCAGTTAGTTTTTTTTCTTCTAAAATAGTTTGGCGAATTCAGTCAACGAAAAAACTGGTGAATAATTGCAGATCATCGTTGAAAAAAAAAGTAAGATAAAATGATATGGTTAAAGAAAAATATGCAATATATATATTGAAAATGAAGAAAACATGAAAAAACAGCATTAAAAAATACTTTTACATTTATGTTTAAATGTTGCTTGTTATGTAATATGATGAATTCTTATTGTATTAACAAATTTTAATTTTTAAGGATGGTATATTATATTTTTCTATGTAAAATATTCTAATATAATGTGAAAATATAATTTCTCGTCCATCACTACACTGGTATAATAGTTACAAGTATAATCAATTTATAATATAATTCATTTGATATAAGTGTAGAAATAATGTACAATTGACATATTTTGATACACAGTCTGTATACAGCATGTACACAGTACTTTAATTTATATTTTATTTTTAAAATCTATCTGTCGTGAAATATTCTTATTTTATAAAACAAGAATACTAAAAAATTTTATAAAATAGAAAAATCTTATTTTATAAAACAGTAATACTAAAGTTTCGATTTCTCATAATTCTGAATTAAAATAAAAACCGACACAGGCTATAATAACTTACGATTCTAAAGATGAGAAAATATAATAAATATTTAATTTTCACAAAAAATTTATAATCATTTAACAATTTCAGCAATTTGAAGACATTCCGCGAATAAATGTGTCGTGGTTACATGGTTGGATTCTGTTCGGAAATCCGTATAATAAACCAACCGTCACGTCGGCGCCGTATAATGTGATCATTAGTATTTATGAATAATAGTGCGGTACAGAAACTATAAGTCAAAAGAACGTGTATACTCTAAAGACACAATATTTATTGTTAGAAAGATCGAGAAGGAAAGTACACGTGTAAGTACAATTGCCGCCACTTGACCCGGGTTAGTCAAAGACGGACTTTACGACTTTCCCACAAAGCCTTTGCTGCGGACTCGGCCGCGGCGTGACCGTGGCGGGAAAAGGGCCCGCCTGTCGGCATCTAAAACAAGAGGGACAAAGAACTCAGTGCACCAATAACAATTAGTGTAACGAAGTGCC
>JAPYYT010003263.1:0-13573 GCA_030522565.1 Ceratosolen corneri | reverse complement strand
TTTCAATACGTTAAAATAAACACCGTTTTACAGCATAACCACGCCAATTTGCCTCTGTTTCATTCTACCCTGCTATCTCTCTTTCTCCACTATCCGCCTGTCCCTCCCGCCACCTGGGAGAGTGTTTTCTTGGGCTTAATTCCCGAACAGATAGAAATCAATTTGTTGTTACAGATAATTGTATATAAAAATAAATACTGATTGTGTTATAGGGAATAAATTATGCAAAAATTTAAATACAATGGATTTCTAGTTTATAAGATAATAATTATGAATTATTATGAATAACACAAGGTATACATACACACACACATTTTTATTTTATTTTTTATTGATGAATAGTATATTATGTTAAAGTATAAACTATCGAAAATCTATAAATATTCAGGTAAATTTTGGTTTTTTATATTAATATATCAATTCAAGTTATAGCATTTTTATACGCGTTTGTGACATATATATATAATTAGAGATAGAATGAAAGAAGAAATTTGTTACTTAGTTTGCATCATTATTAGAAATATACTTTCATAATACTGCGTACATAACTCGGACAAACAATGAAAATAGTCTAGTATATTGACGAATATTTTCATGCTAGTAATGGTATTTATTATTCATAACCTTTTTATTTTCTAATGAAAAAATTCACTTTAGCTCCTAGTATTTGTTCGGGAAATACTAGATTTTGTATTGTAAATGTTAATTTTCTGTATTATGTACATTTATAGGTTATTATACTGATACTATTATACTTAAATTTAATTTACATTATAATATATATTTTAATATATATTAAGGATGTATATCGAATCTATTACTTTAAAAGCTATAAATTATGTCATCCTTTTAAAGATATATTTTTTGTATTCTAAGAAGCATTTTAATTTTTTCTGCATAATTGATTATATTAAGATGTTTAAAAAATTTTAAATTTTTTAAAAAATTAAGATTGTTTAAAAAAATAGTGATTTAACTCTGTTAATTAACTGAAATGATATTATTTTAATTATAATAAATATTATAATAAAATTATCTTATTATACAATATAATTGACTACGTATAGTAATTCAATAAAAAGTTGTCAATAAACAGTACATTTAAAATTGTTTATATAGGAATATAAGAAAATAAATATTTGGTATAAATAATTATGTTACATTATACAAATATTCTAAGCATATTAATAACAATTGTTATAATCGATAAAAATATGAAAAGATATAATTGATATTTACAAGTATCTGTAAACGTATATGCATAAATTAGTATAGAGAAGAGTTAATATATAAAGTTTAGATAACATAAAATTACTAAATAATTTTACTTTTAAATAAAAGTGATGGAAATCTAACTTCTTATCATTTTCAAAATGGCCGATTTTCTTTGTTAAGAAAATTTATAAAATATTTATTATAGTATTTATAATATTAATTAAATAAACTTGTTGAAAGATAATAAATTTAATGTCATTAATGAAACATATTTAGTATAATATATAGAATTTTAAATTATGTAATTCAAAGAAATCAAATAAGAGATTAGAAAATCCTCTATAAAAAGAGATATAAGCAGTAGAAGAAAATATAAATTATCTTAAACGATAGTTTTTCTTAATTCTTAAGGATTTACCTTACTATAGACAGGAAAAACACTAATTGCAAGAGGACAAAGTAACTCGTTACACAGAAAAGAAACTCGTTATTTTCGACTACTTGCTTGTTATGGCTGAAATGAAGAGTTGCAGAAGATACTTTTGTGTTTTCTATCTTTGCATTTATTTGTTTTTTAATGGTAATTAGTTTCTCAATTTATAGATTTTTCAAAAGAAATTAAAATTGTCGCAGTTCATATACACATATATTTATTGATAATTTTTCTTCTTTTGATAAAAATCTCAACGTTAATGTATAAGTGTTAGTATTATTTTAAAAGAAAATTAATTTATTGCTGAAATTATAATAGATGTTATTTTAAGTGAAATATTGTACTGTTCTAAAGTTTAAAATAATATAAAAAAACAATACTAAATAAAATCTTAAAAATGATTGAACTTCAACTTAAAAATATAATGCCGTTTGTTATTAAAAGCTGCATATTATTAAATTTGTATTGATCTATCATTGATTAGTGTTTGCAACTTTTTCAAAAATTATTTTTAATTCTTTATGAAATTCGTTCATTTGGATGAAATTGTAAATCTATGAAAGTTTATTACTTTTACTGAAATAAGATTACTTTTTAATAATTATGGTTGTATTTTATTTCCATATTTATTAAATATAATATTCTAGAAAAATGAGTGCATATGAGCTTTGTAATAAAATTAAAAAATATTACATTTCGTAATTTAAAGAACGCATTTTTCATATTCATTGATATTATGTTAATTTCAAAGGTAATCAATAATACGTTGTAGAGTTTTTATAAATGCGAATGTGAGCACTAAGAAATTGATCATAAATGAGAATTTATAATGAAAAAAGTAACTTACGACTTAAGATGATTTTTATTATATTAGTATAAAATAAATATTCACAACATATTTAGAGGATCATTTAATAAAGTTTTTATTTATTTAATTTAATACTTAGAAAAAATTGTAAATGACATTTTAACATAGGCTTTTTAACATTAAAAATTTGTATAGGTAAAAAATTTATTCTATTATATTTAAATAATGTAAAACTATTAACAAATATATCAGCTAACATATAGATAGTAAATTAACTTAAATTTGAATAGAATAAATTATAGAATTTATAGAATGTAATAAATTGTAATAATTTTTAAATTTTAAATTTATAATACCTGAATTAATAAAAAATACGAGCATATATTACAAATATTATAATTGTTTAAATTATTAAAATATATTTTCTGTTAAATTATTTAGTAGCAATTGTTATTATAATCTTTAACAGTCAATATGAGAATACATTATTTATATATTCAGTTATTTCATACTATAGATTGTAAATTGATATCTATTCTATACTATTGAATAGAACTAAAAGCTTTCTATTCGTATCAAATTGAAGATAAACGAATAATGGCATACTAAAACAATACAAAAGAGAAGATTGGGATGTGTAGAATTTGACACCTAGAGTTAAATAAAGTAGAGAATAAATAGAAAGGAAAAAATAGATGTTTGCATTTCAGGAAAGCATATTCTTTTTATTCACGTTTGCGACTTTTATTATTGTCATTCATAATATATTAGTACTATGAATATTAAATAAACTAAAATATCTCTAAAAATATTGTTTAATAGAAAAATGTTTAATTAATAGATATAACGTAATGTATATATTTATATAAAATAAATATTGTTTATATTTTTAAATGTTTATATTTTAAATGTAACTTTAATGTAAATTCTTCAGTTTCAAATTCTATCAAATGTCAGGTTGAAAAAATAAAAAGTTTCTATGAATATACATACAATGTATATATATTGTATATTTTATAAAAATTATATTTGACAATTTTTATATATATAAAATTTAGTATACTTGTTATTGAAATAATTAATAATTTACTAAACACATTATTTATTATTAAATAAAAATAAAAATTTTTAAAAAGTAAAATATTTATTCATCAATATAGTAAAAATGTCTATAAAGAGAAATATTTATAAATATACCAAAATATTAAAAATTACTCTAATTTAAGATTGAAAAGTTACTTTTTATAATACGTAAATAGAATACAATTTTAGAGAATTTATAAAGATATATTGTATTGTATACTTATTTGGCTGAAAATTAGATTCATTTTATTTCAATAATAAAATAAACGTCTATTTTTTCATGGTCTTGATTTAGAAAAAGAATTTGATAATGACAATAACATATTTTATAATCAAAGCTTAAATACTATAAAAATCCATTTCTTTTTAAACTTTTAAACATAAGCATCTTCTTGTCCTATTTTTAAAGCTAAGGTGAAAGAATGAAGATTCATTTTTCAATTTAAAATTACAAAAAAGACAAAAAAGAATTTATCGTATGTAAGTTAAATTCTATAAGTCCAAGTCGCAGAATATGCTTGCCAATAATGTTGCTATAGATAGGTGTTACCGATTATTATTTAATTAAACTGCAAGTTTAGAATATGCAAGGACAAGGTATTCACATGCATATGCATTTGTAATATATAAATCTATTTTAGTGTTGTACCTTTTGGTTCGGTGTAAAAGCGACGTTACAGGAGACTACCTTTCAACAAGTTTTTTCTTTATATTATTTTCCTTCTAATATTTTTTTCTATAAATTTTCTTCTGACTTTATTTATTATAAAGAATCTTGTAACTTCACTAAATTAAACATTTTTAACAGAGAAACAGCAATAAAAAATGTATCATCCTAATTTAAAAACAATTAAAAATTAAAAATCAATTTTTGCTTCAGTATTTTGTTTAAAAAATAAAAAATTGTTATAGATTTCATTTTTCATTATTATTTTTAATACCGCTTTTTGTTATGTTAAAAATTGGTTTTACTTGGATATATTATAAACGTAATATAATCTAATATGTAACATTTAAGAAATAAACTCATAGTACAAATAATAATAAAAGGACAAATCTTTTGTTTGAAAGGTTAATAATTCATCTATTCACATAAGTTTTGCAGCAAAATTAATATACTATATATATATATATATAATATATATTAAATATTAACAAAATTCTAATTTTTTCTTACCATATGTGTTATAATAATCTTTAATCAATTACAGTTATTTTAGAAATAATTTTAGAAAATTGAGCATTTCCAGAATCCAATAATACATTTATAATTCAGATTTAATTTTTAAATACGCAAATTATCCATTGATTCAGCACACATAACATTTTTTACTTATTATAAATAAAAGGATTAACTAAAATATGCTTACTTATTAAATCCTTTAATTATATATATTCATTCTTTTTTTATTTACATTTGAATTTTTTATTAATTCAAATTATAATATTCAAATACTTTAAAATACCTTAAAATATAAACTAATATAATTATTTTTTAATTACAAAAAGTATGTTTTTTTACTAATCTTTAATATTCAACACTAAAAATTTAATTATACTTGAATATTGTTTTAAATTATAAATAATGTTTTAACTAAAAGAATTTATACATTTTTTTTTAAATCTTCTTTATTTTAATTTTTTTTTCTTACCAAATATTTATTAGTTTAGCTCTATACAGTTGAAAATTTCTGGATCAAATATATGTTTGTTTAAATGCATACATATACATGTACAAGTACGTGTAATAGTGAGCATAATTGTTTATTGGCTTACATTCGATAATAAATTAATGAATATTTAAAAATAAAAGTAATATATTTTTACTAATGGTTTAAAATTTTCTCTTTTTATAAGTTCCATATTATTTATAACGAAAAATCAGATCTTCGTATGGACTGTTTCTATTCAATAAAAATATACATTCACTACAATAAAAAAATAGTTATCTCATATAATTATTGATATTACAATCATTTTATAATAATATTTTAATTATCATCGTTGATCATTAAATTAATTTTATTGTTATATTATTTTAATTCAAAAATATTTCAAATTAAATGCGTGCTGAATATAATATAATTGCAAATGTAACTTGTTTTTCTTTTGTAAATCTACTAATGTTAAATAGTTTTGGACATGCTTCATGAAATATAAAATATATTTTCTAAAAATAATAAAGGATAAAAATGAAGTTCCATATAATAAATATCAAAGTTAGTTTAATGTTTTCGAAATATTTGATATTATATTATTTATTTATTTATAATTATAATAATTGAATATGTATATATATATATATATATATGGATACAGAATGTCAATTTTGCTGTTTTATTTTATGTATTATTCAGATACAAATTTTAGATCAAGGACTAAATAAACCAATTTATTGATGATATAGTAGATTTTATTATTATTTTTCTTGTGATTACATGTGTTTTCAATGTGGTTACATAAATTTTATATGTTTGCTACTAACAATACTTTTCCATTATGACTTTTGTGTTTTTCAATTTTTAATTTTCCAAAATTTAAAATTCATATTGATATTTATTTGTTAATTAAATAAGAAATTATATATTAGAAACTATTTGAATTTGATGAAATGAAAGCATTAATTAGTTTATATATATAGCTACATTTTATAGAATTTAATTTCTTGTATATGTAGGTACGTTAATACGTTAATCAAACTTCTTGCCTCTTGTTTTATTTACTTATATTTTCAAATTTATAAAATAGGTTATTTATTTTTATTATATTTTTTATATAAATTATTTATCATATAATTTTCTTTACCGATGATCAATACAAAATTAATTCAGTTATTAAATCATAATTATTATATATCCAGGAAATACACTTATTGCTTTTACCATTAAAAGCTGATGTATATGAAAATTGATAATTAATAATTTATTTACATCCTTATATAAAGGGACATTGATGTACAAATATTAAATATTAAATTAGATAACAATATCTTTATCCATTGAACTCGTCGGTATACTATAAAAAACTTTCACATAGGCTAATATAAATTGCATATTTTTTAAAATGAAATCCATTATACACATTTTGAATAAACTTGGTGTCTTGTATTAATCACATATATACTAATTGAAAATTTATATGGCACGTTATTAAAAATTTTTAAAATAATTATTTTTTAAAATAAATAATTATAAATTTGTATTAATCTTCTAAGATTACTTTAGTACTAATACTTTTACCAGCTTTTATCAATGTATTTGAATAAATATGTATTAAAAATGTATTCTGAATAAAATATAAGTAGAGTATTAAAATAGTAGATAGAATAAAAAATACGCATACGTTTTATAATCTTTTATTTTATTGAGAGTATTCACAAGAAAGAAAACTTTGTTATATATTGTATTTAAATATAAAAATAGAATGTTCAGAATTCATTAACTGAGATACAAAATAGCTTTGCTTATGTTCATTATAATATTTTGATTTAACAAGAAATGAATTATTATATATGACCTTCATTGATACAAATCATAGTTATTCGATGATTATAAATTTCAAATTCTTACATTCATAACTCTTTTTATTATGGAACAATATTTAAAATAACAGAAGTAATTATTACAATTACCAAGTAAATCAAAAAAGAAATTGTAAGAATATAACATAAAGAGAATTCTTTAGAACTTATTCTATAAAACAATTTTTTTTATTAATACAAAATACCTTTATGGAAATTAGGTTTTATCTGAAAAAATTTAAAAGATATATTAATGATAATAGTAATGTATTGAATTCACATCATGTTATTTAAATAATGTTTAAAATTAAATATTTTCTTGTATAATTTTGAAAAAGTAAAAAATTTTTAATTTAGTTTTTGAAAATCTAATCAATTATAATGAAATTTGTAAATATTTTTATAAATATTTTTTATTTTACGTTTAATTTTGATAAATAATAATTAACCAAGAAAGTTTTATTTTAATTTAGTAAATACATTATAAAAATTTTCAGTCAGTTTCATTTAAATAAATAATTTATCATAAATGTAAATAGAATTGAATTTATATTTTACATATAAAAGCTTTACGAAGATAGATACTTATTAGGTATAGTTTAAAACATATTTTTGAAATAAAAATTAAAAATCAGAATATTATTATTACTATTAAAAATTATTCCAAACATTTGAGTTTTGTCTCTATAAGTGAATAGTGATCAACAAAGAATTTGAATGATTTTTTAATTTAAATATATCAGAATTGATTCTATTGTTAGTGATATTATTAGTGATAGTTAGATAATATTATTAGTGATAGTTAGATAATATTATTAGTGATTAAATTTTAAATAATTACAATATGAATAAAATAGTATTAGCTCTGTGTACATTTCATTGATTCAATTTGGAAAATAAAAATATTCATTTAAATTTAAGAATACTATTAATTACATTTAATGAAATTATAATTATAATAATATATATATAAACTATTTTCATAAATTTCGATAGATATATAAAAGTTTCAAAATGTTAAAGTATTTCAATTATTTTAATTTCAAGTAATAATTTTAAATATTTTTGGAAACGATATCAAATACTTATATTCTTGTGTATTTTGTTATATTCTAAAATAAGATTAAAATGGAATTGTAGCAAAACTTTTCATTTCTATGTGTTGACTTTTTCCTTTATTGCATCTGTCAAGTACTAGTAGTACGTCATTCATTACATAATTTGTTCAGTTAATTTGTGTTGCTGTTGTATAACTGAATGAACTAACGGATGAAAAGAAGAATGATTTATTATGATTTATAGAGATAAAAGTTGAATTAATAAAAAGGAAATCTATAGTTTAAAGCATCATACACACTGTATGAACAGAAATCTAAATTTACTTATACAGTCCTTAAAAAATTAAAAAAACATCCTTTTCATACAGGTATCGTAAAAATGATATTGGTATTAAAAATTTTTTATTTTTGCTTACTAATATACACAATAATTCTACTGTAACAATATTATAGTTTTAAATACTTTATATTGTATAAACAATTAAATATATTTATTGTATGAACATTTTATGTATTAATATTAATTCAATAATAAGTTGAGTTATCGATTTAAGTGTAATTATAGTAGTAGTAATGTTAAAAAACTACGTTGATAGTTGGTGATAAAATAAATATATAAATTGAGCTGCTTTTTAATTTCTTTCTATGAAGAATTAATTTAAATAAATTATTCTCTATATATATTATTCTATAAATAATATTCTATAAATAATGAATTATTAATCATTATTTTTAGATATACTATTATACCTTAAATATTCAATATACTTTTTACTCTACTAAGAACTTTTCACATATTTTAAAATCAATGTTCTATTCAGGAAGTAATAAATAGTGTAGTCCTTGGAATAATAAAAAAACCATATATTATTACTTTTCATAATCATCAATACTTTTAATTATTCATTTACTTATATCACTAAATTATCATAATAGCCTATGTTTAATTTAGTTTATCAAAAAAATATTATGATGAATGTCATACATAAAAATACAGAAACAAAAGCTATACTTTTTGTATTGTGAATAAAAGAAAATATAACGCTAATAAATTAAAATTGCAAATAAGCAATGTTATATATAATTATTTTATAGTTATTTTATAATGACATTTACAGTTATTTATACAATAATTTTATAGTTATAAGATATTATTATATATTAATACAGTAAAACATTTTTTTGAAAATATGAATGCATAAAAATCAATCTTCAAGAAATGACAGGTCATAAATAATATTTTATTAAAGTAAAAATAATATATAATATAGGAATTTCTTCTTTACGGTAATTAAGTAGAATACAAAAGGTAAAAATAATTTAATTATAGAATAAAATTATACTATAATAAATTAAAATAGTCTAATATATAATAACAATATAAATGATCAGTTACAAAGTTATAAAATATTTTTTCTGTATTTTTATTATTTGAATAATTTTTATTGCATAATGCTTGCAATTACAAGCACGCCATTGAAATCATTTTAAAGTACCATTGAATCAATTATATGAACACGAAACAATAAACAATGGCTGTAATTTGAGTTAATTTAATACTGTAGTATATATTCGAATTTTAAAATTCGTGCTGTTATCTTTTGATAGAAATAAAAAAATTTACTTGAATAAAATAGAAAAAATGAAAATAAATTATCCTAATTTATATTGATAAGTAGACTTAAACATAAATCCGAATGAGTTAATAAGAATTTGTAATTTCTGTACTTTACTACGCTTTTCTTATTCATGAGCAATTCGTACATCTGATTCGTAAATCCCTATTTATTTATGCTATTTATGCAAAAGAATCATATTTCAACCTCATTTATGCAAAAGAATCATATTTCAACCCTATTTATGCAAAAGAATCATATTTCAGAATTTCACGTTCTTTCTTCTCAATTAAATCAATTAATACACATTAATTAATATCTTGTACATGTAATATCTAATTACAACTTAAACTTAAAGTATTATCGTTAAGTTTAAGGAATTGTTGTATGCAATTGTTGATAGTGTTTTAATTTAAACAAATTAATATTTTATTATAATAAACTCAATAGTGACGGTAAAAAACCGAAAGCATTTACAATCGACAGCTAATTTAATTCTAATTTCTTGTTTCGCAGCTCTTGCTGTTTATTTACGTATATTTTTTATAATAATCTTGAATAAATTGGTAGTTTTTATATCAATAATTACACTAAAGTATTGTTAATATTCTTTTAGTTAATAAATTAAATTTGAACGTACTAAAAATTAAACTCAAGTTTAAAGTATTATAAATTGAAAATTATATTAAATTTTAATTTTTTTAATTATTTCTCACTAATCTCAATTTTTATTATTGTAACATAATCTTCAATAATTTATAATGTTCATTCTTATTAGATTAGTATTAATCAAGCAATAACATATTTTTCGTGTAGTTTTATTGTGAAATATTATAAAATAATTTTGTTGATAATTCAAACTCTTTCAAAATGTTTCCTGCTAATTTATTCTATGAAGAATGATTAATTATGTTCATATGGATAAAAATTTCACTGTAATATGTAAAGGATAACAATTGATTTATACTTTTAATTTCTAAAACATTTGATGTTATAAAAGATTATAATCCTATTAGAAGATAAGAAGCTTCTTAGATAATAAACAGTGATGTTAGCGAAAAATTTTCATAACGATTTGTAAAAAATTTATAATATTATATAAAATAAATCAAAATCTGATTAAATTCTAAAAAATTAATATAATTTTAGTAAAAGTATAATTTTATTAATTAAAATCTATACTATCTTAATTAAGTATGATTTTAAATTTTAGAAAGTTGATTTTGGTAATATGTATTCTATCCCTTCTGCAGATTTTATATTACATAACATAAATAAATATCTTAAATTATATAATATCTCTATTAAAAATATCTTTGAAAAAACTATTGATTTGAATAAGTACACTGAAAAATTTTTTCGTAAATCTTAATCAATAATAAAGACAAATCAAATACGAAAATTATACGTTAAGTTTATTTAATAAAATTAATATTTTATTCGTTATAGTTTCGACAAAAACGAAAAAAATTAAGCCATAAAATATAATAACACATATGGATGATTTGTGTATTATTTTTATATAAGTATTTAAAAAAAAGTTTAATTAGTTTAAAATGTAGTTCCATTATAATTAATGAATATTATAATTAATGCAAAATTTTTATATTGTTTCTTAGAAATTGTCTAATATTCAAAAGTAGGACCACTCCATTGTTCTTTAAATTTAATTAAAATTGATAATAATGATTTAGTGTGTAACAGTTTTAAAGAATACTTTAATAATATGTAATATTAAACAGACATCATTAAATATTTAATTAAGTTTTTATAAAATGAAAATTTTATGTTAAAATAATTATAGAACTTTATATTAAAAATCAATAAATTTATCGTATTTAAAAATGATATTTGCAGTATTATGCTTAATTATTAATAACTTAAAGTGTACTAATGGAAAATTGTTTTAAATAATGAATCCTTAAAGAATGATGATTCATTGGATTCGTAACAATTTAAAAATTAAAAGCGAAAGAATATTGCAATTTCTTATAGTAATTTAATTGTTTGGGGCCTTAACTTGAATCTTATGTCACATCTTATATGTATGTTCAATAAAAAAAAATAAAAATAAATGTGTTTTTATCTTAACAGGCCGCGCGTATGCATAATATTTTCAAGAGCGGCTACAAACTTCCGGTGGAGAAAGTACTTCTTTTCGGGTCGAAAGTTAAAAAATACATCAGAACAGTTTCAACTCGCCTAGTAAAAATAGACAATTATGCAATCGAGAGTATTTAGACGAGAATAGATCTCCGTCATATTGGGGGGTAAGATTGAAAGTATGAAAACAGAAGCGGATATCTGAATTACATTCCTTCTGTTTCATTTCTGTTTCTCATATAGATATAAGTAGACTGATCAGAAATTTTTGCTATTCATTAATAAAGTTAAAATGTTCCTTTAATGAGTTTTATATCTTACGATATTCCTTCGTATTTTTATGTATTATTTGTCAATTTTTCCATTCGTTTCCATTTAATTATCCACTATAAAAAGTTTTAATAACGTTTTCAAACACGCTATTAATATATTATTAAGAGATTAGATTTATGTATAAGATTAATACCGAATATAAAATATGTTTGCTAGTAAAATATGCTTATAACTTTCTAATTGTCATTTTACATTTAGTATTTCATATACTAAAAATAGAAATGAAATTTAAATACTTAAATTTTGTTCAATTTATTGTAATACTTTGTAATAATTACATGTTGTTAGTATTTATTTAAATAACTGTGCAAATGTTTTAGAGGATGTATTATTTTGTAAATTATGTTTACTGAATATGAATTTGGAGATGCAAATTATTAATTTGGAGAAGCAAAATATTAATTTGTAGTTATTTGTTTAACTATTTCTATGCATGTATTTTTCTTCTTTCTATTTTTATATAGTAGAAATATTGATCATATCCTACTACGTACTCTTCATACATACTGTAAACTTTTTTATTGAAAAAGATTTTCAGTAAATAAGTATAGAATATTTTTTATAGAATAAACATTTTCAATATATTCAATAACTAAATTTTTTATAGTTAATGTATTTTAATATATTAAACTGTATTTGATTTATATATATATATATATATATCATTATATATATGTAAAAATTTATGTAAAATCATGTTATTATAGTTAAACGAATGAAGATAATTTATTTTCTATTTCTATATTTTCCGTTATACATTTAGTTATTTTGTAATTTTCTTTTACCGAGATATTGTTTATAAAGTAACGTAAATTAGAAGCTGATTTTGTTCTTGTTTAATTTTTTTTTTTTAAATAACAAGAACATTCTTTATTCGCATTTATTACATATTGCATTATATTGTCCTAACAAGTAAATACATTATAATAGACTTTAAATAAATATTATTTTATTCTTATAATATATTCTTACAATATATTCTTATTTATACATTTGCTTTCTTATAGAAAATTTCAATTCTCTAATTTAATATGAATATGAATATTTTAATTAATAAAAAATAATAAATGTATATTTTCGGCTACTATGATTAAATAAAATTTTACATTCAAATTAACATAATTAAAAGATATAATTTAATAATTTTAGCAAGTAATTTTCGAAAATATGGTTATTCATAATGAATTTTTAAAATATTTTCTAATTGTAGTAATAAATTTCATAAAATTTAGAATTTTTAAAGTTAAGCCAATATTCAATTATTTTATACTGTTCGGGCAACTTTCCCGATGAAGAACTCTTCCGAAGATGAAGGTGGGAGAGGCCGATAGTGGTAGGGGAGAGATGGCAGGGTAGAAAGAAACGAAGGCGCAGGGGGTCGAATGTAATGCTGTGAATTGATAT
>JAPYYT010003261.1:0-14281 GCA_030522565.1 Ceratosolen corneri | reverse complement strand
AACAACAATAATAATAATGGTAATCATAGTAATAAAGAGGTATAACAACAACAAAGACAATGACGACGACGACAACGACAATAACAACCACACAATAACAACAACAATAATAATAATAATAACAATCATAACGATTTAACTTCCACTTTTACTGATAAAAGTTCTTTTAATGTGATCCCATGCTACCTATTTATCTGTTGCGCTATCAACACTAATTTAGACTTTAAGTATTTAAAAAGCGTTCCTTAGATTATAAGTTTATTTGAAAATTTTTATTTTACAATAAAATGCATTGATATTTATCCATAATATAATATATAATGTCACTTTAATATTAAAGCCATTCACCCGAGGTTTTTATGCTCGTAATGCCACAGAGAATTATGGTTAAAAATACTGTTGAGGTGTAAAATTTGTAATAATAAGAAACAAAAATATTTCCCTTTAATGATAAAAACTTGAGTGTCATAAATGCTTGTATTTACTTTCACCTTAAAGCAATTTAGTAGAAGAAAAATGCACGTCGAATATGTTGCTCGAATTATTTGTAAGATGCCTCATACGTAATTAGAATGTTTCCAAATGCGTTCAAGCGTTGAGTGTAATTGCACGCGATATCCAGCGATGCTGTTATCACATCAACAAATCACATCTGGCTTATTATTATTACACGCGCAAACCCCTTACAATNNGAAAACTTTGCATCAAGTTAAACTTATTAGACGATGACAAAAGGAGCAGCAAGCCGATCTTATTAAACTGCTTGCTTAATTAAATGAAAACTTTGCTAATCTAAGACTAAGATTAATAGTTCGACTAAGTGATTTTATCTAATTATAAAAACATTTTTTTTATTTTGCTCGATTAATTACGGTTTCATATACTTTATAACGAGTTTTGCCGCGAGGCGCAGGGGCACAGAATATTTAGCTATAGAGACGTTTCCGGATTTGCACTAAATGTCGACATGTTAACGAAGATAATTCTTGCGCAAATAAAGAAAATTTGAGCTGGTTTTGCCGAGACTTCACGAGCGAGGTGAAAAAATTGTATAATTTAATCTCACTTACGGTGCTATTGCCTCTAATCAGCTAATGATTTAATATTTCCGAGCGGCTGTTTTCATCTTATTTTATATTAACATAAGTCAAATCGATACACGTTTGAGAAAAAGGACTTTCGCTTGGATATTATTGGTTGATTACTGTATATTTTATATAAAATATCTTGAAGAATTTATTGAGGTTAAGGCAACCGAGTTCGTATTAATAAATTCACGTTTGTAAAATGATTATCACTGACGAAGAGCATAAGCAATTTTACATATTATAATGTTCAATTAATAATTCATCATTTATAATGGTTAACTGTTATACATTTATATGGATCTAAATATCTGATGATAATTTTAACTGTGTAATCTGATATACCATTTATTTTCAACTACAATTAACCGATTGACATCAAAAATTTTTAAAGAGCATCTTTGTTGAAGTTATTTAATAGGATATTAATGTAAACAGGAAAGTACATGCCGTTTTATACATTTGAAATACATTGTAAGGGACTTTATTTAATTGTATTCCAGAATCATATTAATAATCTTCGATACTTGCATTCGTAATACGGTAATATTTGTATTACATGGATGTATTGTAAATTAATATTTTTAATTCGTAATTACGATCAATAAAGTAAGATAGATAAAATTATTATAATATTATTATTGTTTCTTATGGTGTTTTCATAAAAATTGAAATTATTCATAAGGTCACATATTGTTTATGGGCCATTTGACCATTTGAATATAAATTTTATTTAAAATGATTTAATAATATTCTTGTGAAGTTGCTCAAAGCTATTTTCATTTATATCATAGTTCTTAAATTTTTACTCCTAAATAACTAATGTCATCATTCTGAGTTTTACAAAACAATTTCTACACTTAATATTCAAACAATGTTCATAAGTTATTTATCGAAATCCTTGTTAAAATATACAAAAATTACCTCATCTTTGATTGAGATTCAATTTCTATGTAATCGGCTTTATTATGAAACATGACGGCATGCATTAACTCGAGTGCTAAACTGAAATATTTGTATAATGCGTTATTCAAGTATGAATTAGATTATTAATAAAGTCAAAATGAGAGTTCTGGACAATAATATTTATTTCCAATTTGATTTTAATCCGATGAAATGAATAAAATGTTCGTGGTGGAAAACTTAATATACAACTTTTTATTCGTATAATCTCCATATTTTAATACATAAATTAAAAAAAGGAATGTAAATTAAGTATTCATAGAAATTTAATCTTTGCTTATTAATTGAACGTCATACAGCGTAGTTTTAAAATCTGAGTAAATCCGATAAAAACTTTTCAAACAATGAATAAATTGACTTTTCTTTGTCATTAAGTGCCAATTATGGATAATTTTTAAGATTTTTATATATTGAGAACATTTGAAGCTAGATTTGAAATTGTAAATTAAGCTTTTAGAAATTGTGGGAGCTTGCACTATAATTTGTTTTGTAATTAAATTCTAATCTTAATTAAAAAGAACAAGTGCAGCATTGCATACATAAATTCATTGTGAATTGGTGTAGAGAAATAACGTCACGTTTCACGAGACAACAGCTAAAAACAAACTTAAAATTTACCGTCAACACGTTTATTTTGCTGAAAAAATTATACAATTCTACGCTACTCTGGCCCTCCCCTCACTCTCTCTCACTCTCTCTCTTTCTCTCTCTCTCTCTCTCTCTCTCTCTCTCTCTCTCTCTCTCTCTCTCTCTATCCATTTCTCCCTTAATAACGCCCCATTATCGCATTTCAATAAGTAAAAATTCAGCTTCGTTATGAAATTGCTTTGCATCCCTCGTAACACGAATTGCCCACTCTCTGAGCTAACAATCTGAATCCTTTAAGAGGCGGTTGCTCGCATTAGCCGCCGAATTGCACGCAAACTCCAAGCTTATGCAGCTCGAACCCTAGGACGCTGTCCCTATCGCACGATCTCCGCAAGACAAAAGACAGGTAGAATAAAGCCCTAAGGGGATAGGAGCCGGCGCTCATCCCCACGACTTACTCTGGGACATGGGATCGCCGGCCTCGTCCTGCAGCTTCACCGGCGAGATCTTGAGCGACCTGGGCGGGCCCTGGAGGCCCAGCGGTCCGGGCCCAGCGGCCGTACGCTGCATCGCGCCCGGCGCTCTAACGGCCGGCGGTCCGCCCCCGGCACACGGGGATCTGCGCGTAATCTTGGGGCTTGACGGCCAGTAGCGGGGATATTTAATAGCGGCTGAGGGGGGCGCCGCGGCCCACGCACGGCCCCGCGCCCATCCGGGTCACACTCGGCGCGCGTACCTCGTGGGCTTGGCGACCCTTGTGTTTTTCACAACGCACCGGCTTCGGGAGCGAGCGCCGCACGGCTCGCGACTCGCACTGACCGACCGACTCGAACTGACGTTCGCGGGTCTTCGCGACCCACGACGCGGTGTCCCGATCGTGGCTGCGTGCGCACCGACACGCCCACAGCCCAGACCCATTGGCTCGCTGAGCCGGCTCCCCTACAAAATGGCCGTCGCCGCTAATAATCGATTCCGACGGGGCGGCGGTGGCGGCGGTGGCAGCTACGGCTACGGCTACAGAGATATCCAGTGGTAGTGTTGGTGCTGGCTCTGCCGCCGCTGTTGCTGTTGACGGTGGTGGTGGTGGTGGTGGCGGCGGCGGCGGCGGCGGCGGCGGTGGCGGCGGTGGTGGCGTTGGTGGCAGCGGCGACGGTGGCGGCGACGGTGGCGGCGACGGTGACGGTAATCGTGGCGGGAGCGGCGCTGGCGGGGGAATAAATAGTAGGAGGAAGGCGCTCTCGCCCTCTTTTCGAGGTCATACTTGCGGCCTCCGCGGGGTTGATCGTGTACGTGCCTATTGCCTATTCTTTTAGCGGGGATACCGAAGCGAGCTTTCTTTCCTTTTTTTTTTTTTCGGGGGACTCGCTTTCTGGTGCGCCGGACTTTACCGGGGCTTTCGCAGGACTGGGAGGCGCTTTCAGGTGGAGTAGTAAAGTGGGAAGCAGGCGGATTGCATTGCAATTGGAAATATTACTAGATTGAAGTTTTTGCAAGCCTTTGTCGGGCTTTACTACTATTTCAGAAATTCATGATTATTAGCCAAGAGATACGATGATGTAGTCGAATTCATTGTTCGGTTACATTTATTAATCATAATGATGGCAAGCTTTGGGATTGGGACGTTACCTTTATTCACGGCATTCTTACATTATTGAACAAATCATAAGTGCTGGGCTTTCGACAATTTTATTCATTGAACGAGTTAAATTCATATTTATAACGAGTAAAAGTATAACGTTATAGAGTATACGACTGACTGTATATGGAAGGAAGACGGCTTCTATGAAACTAACTGTCGTTAACAACAGGAATTCACAATGAACTAATGGCGATATTCAGTTCTTGCGTTTATCGTACTTGCAGTTGACTAGTAAAGCGTTTCATAGTGGTAGACAGACAACTTGGTTTGTTGCATAAAGTTCTATGTTTATGGTAAATCTTTGTATGAGACGCAATTAAATTATTAGTTATAATAGGGGCATTATTTTGCCAGACCTAATGTTCAGTTTCACCTGAAATTAATGAAATTACGAAAGGTATGCTTTCGTTAGAGACTGTTGATATATGTTTACCATTTGATTATTGCCCACCCGTTAACCATTCAGTACCAAAGTTTCAAACGTACGTATGTATATATATATATATATATATATTGCATTTAATCAGGTATACGTCTTATTTACCGTTTACTTTTATTTAAATGAAAATTTCCCCTTTTAATATCTTGTGTATCTTTTATACTTGTATTGAGTATTTTCGTATTTTTCATAGCTCTTTATTTTCGTATATCTTACTGGAATTTCCAAAGCGCACAATATTTTCAATTCTATTTCCGTAGTCATATTTGTATAACACGATATATGTGTATGTATGTACACATTACTTTTAAGACACACAGTTTCATGTTTCTGTTTTCATTTTATGTTGGCGTACATTTATGTCAATTGTATTTTGAATTACAAAATGAAATAATAATTTATAGAAAACTACAATTTGTTAATCAACTCATTAAAATATTTATAAATATACGACAAATGAAGATTATCATTTATTTATTTCACAATTCAGCTACGAAAGATTTTTATAAATTCAATTAATTGATGCTCGCGAAATTTACAATGATATATCTTTGTAGCAATTAAAAGTTGACGTTAATGTAATATAAGTGTATGTAGAAGATAAAATTGACAAAATAGAAACAAACACTCGATATTTTTCATATGCTAGACTGTCATTAGAGGCCGATAATTAAAATTTTCGAGAGTAGCTAGACGGATAATCAAGAAGGGTCACTATGTTAGCCAGAATATTAGATTTAACATGAATTTTTTTTATACTTATGAAAGTCCACGTTGAAAAATAAACTATTCAATTTTAAATACAATGCATAAACTAGCTTTAAAGTAAAATACCGAAAAGACTTACAAAATAAATATTTAATATATACCTATACAAATAAGAATAGTTTTGAATTGATATATTCAGAAAAACGTACATTTGGTATAAGAGGAATTTGCTTAAATAGTGTTTTTCGAATAAATTCCTTGAAAATTATGATACTGTATTTTGATTGGATCTTCTTTTTCAATTATAATTTTTTTCTTTTTTTTTCATCAAAGTAAAATTAGATATTTCTAATTATTATTTATTTAATTTGCTTTTAAAGTAGATGTTGATTGTCTTGAGAAGTAGTGATTTAAATTAAAAAGATTTCCTTTCGCATCGAAGAAATAACTTTAATTTAAAAACATTTTGAATTTCAATATTATAAGCGTTTAATAAATGTGAAAATATGAATTGAATTGAACGTTGGAATAGAAATAGACGATTACAAGCGCGACTTCTAAAAGTAACTAATAAAAGTTATCGATTGAAAGTTAATAGACATTGGTAGAATATAACGTCTTTCTGATATAATTTGATTTTTTTCTCTTTAGCTTACTATCGTTAATGTTAATTTAAATGACTATATTATTGCCAAATAATCGTCAAAGTCCGAGCTTCATCACTTTTCCGAATTTTAATTATTATTATAGTAATGCGTTCTCAAAGCACCGTAATGGAAATAGTTTCCAACGTAATTACGTATACTTTTCATATACGTAAGCGACTCGCTTAGCATGTGGAATCAACGTATTACTCTCGAACGACACTAAAACCATAAAATACTTTGTCAATACTGACAATTGAAAATTACCACAGAATCGTGTCACTCATTAGGCATACCCAAGTTGGTAAATCGGCGTCGCCGCGCTTTTTCAGCTTTGAGGCCGACAAAGCGAGAGCCAAGCAGATGCTCTCGAGTGGCTCATGGCTTTCGTCGTCGCGATGCTGTAAAAAAATCGACGCAGCTTCGCTTATAATGAGTTGGTATAATCGAGCGAGTGAAATTAAACTTTGAAAGATTAAGCGGGCGGGGTTGCGACACGAGTTCGCGATCGAAAATATCGTATGAGCGTTTTTACTGTCTCCGACAGAGTTATTGCTGCTGAATATTGCCGCGGCTTTACATTCTTATAACGAATTTTTAGCAACGTTTTATGAACATTTATATTTCATACAACTAACTGCGAATATTACGATTTGCATTATCAGTGCATGGCCTGTCAAATGACGAGCAGTGGCGATTTTTCGCAAACTATGACAAGTGGAGTGGAATTAAAGCTAATAATTATTTGGAAGTTGGTCAAGCCGCAACGAGGGGTTTCGAGGAAGATCGGGCCGAGCAGAGAGAAAAAGCGATAAATCATCGCTCTACGATTACCAATCAGAGTACATCCTATATTTTTGGAGATAATTTTCCTTTAACAACTGCCTTCTGGGACGAGGCTATACAAATTTTTATGCAAGCGCATAAATCATTACATAAACCCATGCACGCTTTCGCTCGTATAAACAAAAAAAGTAGACAGCAGAGGAAAGAAATTCCAAGAGACTTTGATAAATCGGTAATGTATTCGGCACAAGAAGGCAAAGAAAAAGATATCGATGCTTAAATTGCAAAATAAGAGATACTTATGCAAAAGGAGTGCGATCGGCTCTATGGCAGCGTAGTGAAGCATGCGCATAGAAAGATAGCGGCAGCTGTAAAAGTTATGGCCGAGGCTTTTGAAGAGGCGAAGGGCGGTGTTGCGGAGAGAAAACGTTCGCTTAATTCGGGGCGTTAATCCAAGCGTGGATTATCGGAAGGAGTCTTTGTCACGCTTTTCCCGCGCTTTTTTAGATGACGTCCCCCCCCCCGAAAAAAGCCGATTTTAAGATCGGTTAAATCGGAATGGCGCCGTTGAGGGATTCTTCGCTAAAAAATTATAAAACTTTATCAATCGTCGGTTATTTATCTTGAAAGGTTGGCTGTAAAATTTCTGTCCTTTATTAAAGGAGATCCCGACTTTTTTTTTCAGATGCCCGTGGAGTGAAGGAGGGAGCGAGCGAGCGAAGAAGAGCGGTCGGTTGGAGGGGGTGGGTGGGCGGAGCAGGAATTGAGTACATTAGTCGTAATTCGTTAATAAATTAATGGTAAATGTCGATATGCAATTTTTCAAGGTGTTTGCCAACTAGTTTATCTGGGAAAACTTTTTTTCCAAAGAATTTATGAAAAAAGAAAAAAAAAAAAAAGTCCTGCACAAGGCTGCAATAAATCTGCTAGTGGCGCGCGTAAAATAGTTGACGCACTAAGCGATTAGGATTCATATTATGTTGAAATAAAGATCCGGAATGCGCCGAGTCCGATATTTATTACTATTTACCTCTTCTATTGCAAGCGTATTACCGAGCATCGTAGAGATTTATTTTTCAGTTACGACCCACAAGCTTAAGTTGTATAGCAACTGGACTTGCGCGTGCACATCTGTATATCTGTATTTTCAAAACAACCGTTTCAACACATTTTTCGCAAATTGTTCGGTTGAAAGGACTTATAAAAAGGTCTTGACGAAAACATACGATAAACAGCTTCTGTCCGAATAGCCTTGTGCACGAAAAGAGCAAAAAAGACAGTTCCATAGATCTGCGGGGGAAAAGGACATCGAGGATATAAATATACATACGTGCGTGCGTACGTGCATGCGTATATATATATGTATATGTAGAAGGACAGCAAGGAGGCTTGAAAAGCTTAAATATTTACGGCCCAAAGAACATGAGTGGGCCCACTTCCCCGTAATGGGCTCCCGCGGCGCCTTGCGTAATACCCCTGTAACCTCAATGCGTCGAAAGCTTTTCCGTGGAAAAGCGCCTTTTGTGGATTTTCGCGGCCCCGTATGATCGGCAGTGATGCAACGGTCCAGGAGGTCATTTGCCGTCCAAGAAGTTCGTCTTAATCTTCCCGCTTTCGGTTGGGTAGTGCGTAGCAGCGAATCCTGCTCCTCCGTTGGGAGTTTCTCCTCAATCTGAGGAGAGTTACATCGCTGCATCCTCCTCCCATACATGTGTTGATGTTGAAGTATGTATGTTGGACAGCCGTAATATCGGTTGAATGTTTCTCATTCGTTGTTACGGGAAGTGGTAGGTCGCTCCAAATCGGAGTCACCTACATTCTGAAATACGAAGCTCAAAACTTTTACAATGCAAGTGTTTACATTGTCGAACGTCTGGGAAGATTTTTGGCGACTCTTACAGTTCGTACGGAATTTGTAAAAACGTAAATGCTGCAACGAAAGCAGCAGTTATTTCGGAAAATCTTATCTTTCTACGTGTTCTTGTTTATATACGTGTCCGTTAGGCGAACTAAATTCTTAGCTGCAACGATTGGAAGTGTAGTTTCGCAATTTCTGAACTGCTCACGTATTAAAGCGTCTTGTTACATAAAACTTCACAGAGCTTATCCAAATCCAAATAAAAATGTCTTCTTTCTTTATTATTATTATTTTATTATTTTTTATGAGAATTAATTTTATTACGTTTTTTAGCGACTTTTTATTTATAAGCCAACTGAGTTTGCTAAGTTGGGGTGCTTTGTTTGTTGCAACAGAAATAAAAGTACCGACTGCAGTTGACTATATTAATGATAAATGACTTGAAAGTGTAAAGTAATTAACAATGAAAATTTCATCTCACGATGTTAACAAATAGTTGCACAATGTTGGCCATAATAAAGTTAATTACCAAAGGACGTATGACTAATTCTCTTATATTCTTATATTCTCAATGTATAGTACAATACATTATCGTAATGACGGTGAATTTACCGAATTCGACGTGTCAGCCCGTCAATAAAAATAGAAAATACAACAAATCAAAAGAGTCGGTCGTAAAAATCTTGTTTGTCTGTAATAAGCCCCGTGTAGGGCACGTGAAAATTGTTTAAGCGAGCAACGGCTCGGTTATTCGAACGATTGAAAAAGCGTAAACATTCATAAATCAAGGCCAGCTATAAATGCATCAACCATAAATGCATCATAAGAAAAAAAAAAATGCAAAATCGCAACAATGGCCGAGAGAGATCGTCGCGTATCGCACATGCAAAATGCCAAAGGCATCTGGCTGACTCAGCGCCTCATTATCTTCATGCCCCGGTCGAGGCAACTCCGAGGGGCCTAATCTTGTGAAAAATCTATCGCAGACGTTGACAGCGCGCGTTACACAATGGCCGTCAGCCCCGACGTTCGATTTACGCTCTTCATGCATGATGCACGTATCGAATGGCGCAGGAATTCCGGACAAGGCCCAAGAGTCTTCCCAAGACGCTGACCCAAATACGCGCACGCGTAACCTCTTCATCCCCGCTGTTGATTCCGCCGGCAAGATAGCGAGGGTCGATGCTTATCACGGCTGAGAAAAAAGGAGGAGGGCCACCGGGAGGGGAATGCGGAGATAAAGGAGAAACATTTCCCGTGCTCCAGTACCTGGACGATCGAGATAAAGTCAGGAAATCGATCGCGGCAATTCCGGAAGAGGGCGCACCGAGACTCATCGGCCCGGTTACTTGGCTTGGCCGGCGAACCCAGCGGGGGGTTAACGACAAGGGCACTTGGACTCAGGTAAATAAGCATCCGGGACCCGGACGTCGTTCCTTCGTTGTAAATTCCGGCGCACCCGCAATGTTTTGATCCCAGCTATGTTGCGCCCGTAATCGCGCGACCTCTCGACTATGGCGCCAACTGCTCGAATGTTACGACGTCGCGACGTTCGCTCCGGAATTCGGGGATATGTTACGCGGATAAAATTGATTAGGGACGCTGGCCGAAAGTTGAGACGATGAAATACTGCTTTACTTAAGGACTTCGGCACTAAGTGGTGGTGGCCCTTTTCATAATATGGTTAACTTCCGATGCAGTCGGCTACACGAGTGTCTTTAACTATTTAAATGGTTCGTTGGAGGATGACCATTTTGTGCGCTTCCGTGGCTCGTGTACAGACGTTCCATCTTACGAAGCACTAACATTTTTACTTTTAAATGTTACTATCGAGCAAACTGCGGCTTATCTGGTCCGGTAAATTCGCCGAAATGTGAATGCCGTACCTAATTGCGAGATCTCGGCGTACTGTGCTTATGTTAGTCAATTCGCGTGTTAAAAATTGCAAATATTTATAGAAAAAAGCAAAACAAAAAACGAAAAAATAAAAAAAAACAAAAAAAAACTAATGAAGATATGTCGACGATTCTTAATGGAAAATAAAGTATTTTATAGTTGGTACTTTGGTATGAGTAAAAACTTGTTTTGTCGCTAGCGATGTTTGTCGTCGCTTTTTTATTTCAAGAATGGTCTTCTTAGAGCCACTGACAGATTTTCGCAATGTTAAAAATCATCTGAAATGAAAAAGGATGGACCAAGTTGCAATAGAATTTCTTATTAATTTAAATTTTATAAACTAACGGCTACTACTTTTATCAACTATAATACAACGAAAGTTGACAATTTCCTTCAAATCTTCACTGTTATTAAACGCAACCTAGGCTACATAAAATTCAAATCTCTCGTACATTCGACATTTGTATTGAATGCGCTCGTATTTATTTTTCGATCGACAGAAACAGCGAAATGTATTATCAGCAGCTCGAAAAAGCAAATATCGTACACAGGACTTGGCTACAGAGTACCAGGCCACAAAAATCAGCAAAAATCAGTTAATTTAAAAGCTTTCGAGCCCTATGCTCCCTCGAATCTAGGACTTGAAATTGTACTCCGGCACACCGTTCCCAACAGCTGACCAACATCTTCGTGGAAATCGAAGTCTCGGCTGTCACTGGCTTGGTCCGCGATCGGTCCGAGCTCACACTTCCCGAGGCCAAGTGGCGCCTTGGCGACTTTAACGACGGAAAAGTGTCGGCAAGGGCGGCGCCGTCGACTCCATGGAATTCAAAAGGGGATCAAAGTCGCCTCGGATTTCAGGGGGTAATAGTGGGCGAGGGCCTATCGCGACAGAAATGGAGTAGCCGATAGACTAATTTGATACGAGCGGCTAACGTGGCGACGTCATGCCTACGCTCGGATTTTTCGGATGCCTGAGCCGTGTTACCAGACCCTTATCAAGATTTTTCTCCTTCGGCGTCCACCCGCGTGGAAGTGTAATATTGCCCCGAGGACTTTACGACGGCTCTCCTTTACTTCTATCCTTCATCGTGATAAAATTTCAAGGAAGCGCACTTTTACGTCCGAAACACGCAGTAATAGTGGAATAATTATGTGGTAAAGTATTTGACCCGGGCGCCGCTGGCATTTTGAAGAGAATATGGTCAGCTTGCCTGGCGCACAAGGTCGAATTTGTCGTGGTGCATGAGCCTTTATCGAGATGGTTATGACTTGCTGTAATAAGCGAGGGCACCGCTCGTTTCGCTCGGTTTCGTAAATTTCAAGGGCTGCAGCGACTTTATGCGAGTGAAAAACGAAAGCGTCTTCGCTGCAGCTTGAGACGCCACTGCTGAACCGTACTTTCTCACTTCGCTGAGCCGGAAGAAAAAAGAAGTGAAGGTAAATTGTAGCTCTTCCTCTGCGCCCTCAATGAAAAGGACTTTTCACTCTTGTGGAGGCTTGGAGGGCAGCGATACTGGAATATCTTAATGTCACCCTTATTTGCATTTCGAACATATTATTAGTCCCCGAGGAGCGAGTTTCGCTTTCCATTAGGTAAAATATCACTTCACACTACATTTTATGAACAATGAATTCCTATTCCGTCTGATTATGCAAATGTATCTCGGCCAGCAGAGCCATGCAGAGTTCGCAATAAAAATCGAAATCGAATCGTCGGAGAGCTAAAAGTTCGATGTTCAAAACAAATTTGCCGCCGACAGCCCAAGAACTACGATGATTTTTGCAAATGTTTCGTCTGTTATTGTCTAAAGAGTCTGTCACATTATCGGTTATCCCTGACGCGACACTGATCGTCAAAAAATTCATGGTTTGCGAAGGACTTTAATATCATTTTGTGGAACGCCATGTAATATTAGTTACTGCCTGAGATGATAATAGGGGAATTCACTCGAGGAACAAAAAAACTATCTAATCTTCACAAAGGATAGTTAATCTTCATCGCGTAATTCGAGAATAGAGTGGCACATTGAAATAAGTCTATGTAAATACTTTCACTAAGTACTTCCACGATCTATGGATTTGATTTTAAGTGAGAACTCGGAAACTTCTGTACTAATTTTTTCGCTCTAACAGTTGACTGTTTAATGATTTTTAAGAATTTAATATGAAAAATTAGCATTATTTAATTGTTTTGTAATGTGCATTTTATAGAGTCAAATAAATATTTAATACAAAGCACGTGAATTGTATTCGGATAAAAATTCTCATTCCCTTAAATTGTGTTATAAAGCTGATTCAATCATGATAATATTATATATATTATTGATTATAAGAACCAACAACAATAAAGTTTATTAATTTTTTTAATCAATTAAATACAATAACATATTTTAAGAACATGATGTGCATTTATTAAACTGTATTTACAATGAATTGTGAATATAAATATATCTATTTGAATATTAAAATTTGCGAGATACCGGTAAAGTTTAGTCTTTTATGTGTAATATTAAAATCCTAGTAATTTACTTTTGTATTGTAAATTATCACGATGCACATATGCATTTGAAAAAAATGGAAATTAACAAAGGTATATTTGAGGGAAAACGAAAATATAAAAAATTTAAATATAAAATAACCTGGTGTAAAAACAATGTAAATCGTACATATCTTTGTTGTAAAGTTTCCATTCTAGTTATATTCATCGTAAGAGGAAGTGTATGTTTTAAAAAACTTGGCACATAGTTAGTTCATCTATGATATTTTTATATTTATAATTATAAAATAGTTCTCATATTATCGATTCGAACAACCCATTGTGTGGATACAAATTTAGTGAATACTTTTTAATATTTTCTATTATACTATTTAATGGCGCATGTTTTTCTTATTTACTATTGAAACATGATTAGTGAATTGAAAAGTCACAATATTATATTTACTAGGGGAAACTAAGATCCTCTTTACACTCGTAACTTTGTATTGTCACTACGTGGGACTTCCTACAATACTGTAACGTCAAGGTTTTGTGTTTAAAAATCACTCCGACAGCCGGATTTGCTAATAAAACTTAAGTTCAATTCTCGAACAGTCGATAGTCACCAGCTCAATTATGCATCGTCATTATTTATTTATGTACACATATAATGGCGCATAAAGGGCCACGGCCGGAGATATATATTGTAGGTGTATTTAGAAAAAGCAGTCCAAAGTATGCTGGCCATTTCAAAATCAAAAATAGCTACACTCCAAGAAGAATAATTATTGCACTACTGTACAACTTTATCGCAGAGGGATGGCCTATTATGAATGGATTTACAAATTAATTAACCCATTTACAAATTAATAATAAATAATAACTTTCAATTGATTATGCTTCGCTGCCTGCTTTATTAACGAAGAAACATCGTATTGGACAATTAAGCTCGAAAATCGCGGTTCGATTACTTGCAAATAAAAGTTTTTCGAAAAAATTTGCCTCGCACACTCCAGAATCACATAAAGATGTTTCACTCCACTTGTGGATCGAACGTCTCACTCCGGCGTGAAACTCCCAGTCTCCTCTCCCTCCACCCGATAAATTTTATACACGTGTGTATGAAATGGGGAGGTTATGTATGCCCGACGCCGACATAAAAACCCAGCGCAAAGGGGAGACGAAGAGAGAGGGAG
>JAPYYT010003260.1:0-13590 GCA_030522565.1 Ceratosolen corneri | reverse complement strand
ATATATATATATATATATATATATATATATATATATATATACAATTTCTCGATATTTGTTTTATTATTAATAAGAGTGCGCGGTATTTTGTTTATATATAATTAAATGTACTTCCAGTTATGTGAAAATATGTAGAAAATTGTTTTGGATGATCAAAGAAGTAACGATTTGATATTTTTTACATACCATAAATATAATTTTATTATTTTATTTTTTAATTTATATAAAATATTTACAATGTTAAAATAATAATTTATTACAAAACGTTAAGTTCAATGACTGTTAATGAATAATAATATTGATTGACGTTAGATTCTCGATTATCCGAACAAAATTACCAATGAATTCATATAATTAAAAATATACTTTGTACATATATATACACTTTTGAAACAGTTTGTAAAATGTCATATACTTTTCATTGTACAAAATGTACATCCTTTCACAAGGCTGCAAAAGAATGTTCTCACAGCTAATATTAATACTACTATACTTTTTATTTCACTTTAATGTTCACTATAATTTCTTACGATTAATTTAAACATTAATCGGCAAGAATAGAATATCAATACGACAGGATTATACGAGAGAGATGACAGGGTGACGAGAAACGATTTTTTGAAACAAGTTATAATAAATAATTCAATTTTTTATACTTTAAGCTTTAATGAGATTACAAGTTGGATTTTCTAGTACTAAATACACAAATATTATAGATCCCTTTTTCCTAATAAGCAGCTAAGAAACTAATGTTGATATTCTATACGACTGAAACGCGCGCTTTATTTCTTTCTAAAAAATATGTCGTGGACGGGCGGTAAACAGGAACTAATAATTTCACTATTAATCCATTAATATCTAAGCCATCAAAGCCATTATTTGAAAAATAGGATAAATTAATTTGAAAAATGTTGATTGGAAGTTTGGAAGTCTCAGGCAACAACTTGTCCTATTAGGAAGCATTAAGATATTAAGCCCTTACGCGTAATTCTATATACTTTATAAATTACTGACATCCTTTGTGAATTTGCTTTAAGCGACATTTACATCAGTGTGCGAGTGATATAGCCACCGCAATGGATTAAAACTTTATAGGTACTTTACGCAGCCCTACCTATTCAAAATATTCTGATTAAATGCAAATTACAGAAGAAGATGTACCACCATCCTTGCGCTACTTGCACCCAATTTCTCAATAATTCTTTTTAATCTTTCTCAATAATTTCCAATCCCCGCATCTCATTGGCCTTCGTCATTTTATTAACCGAATCCAATCCTCCCTACACTAAATTCATAATACTCAGCAGCTTCTACCCAGAACACTAATCAATATTGCTCTTCTAGTCAAACAATTCCTCACTCTTCATTCCGAACAAGCTCAACGCATTTCTCTAAAACTCGAGAATTATTTTCAACGCATAAATTTCAAAGCAATATTCTATATTGTGATATATATATTGTAAATCTTGTTCTCGATATAATTAACATATTCGACCGTCAATTTCTCCATATATCTTGACGAAATTCTCCGAATGTCATCACAGCCCCATTTTACCTACATCTTACATACTCGGAAAGGATTGCGCTACGCATAATTATTGTGCGCTCCACAAGGTTGAAGCGGTTTTGTGATATATTGCTGTGTTAGCTTAAATCCAATTTCCTTTGTAGAATATTAAGTTATCGCGAGCATATTTTATAAATATCCCTAACGCTAATCCTCAACGATAATCAATATTTTGTTATATAACTAAATTTTATCGAATTTTTCACCATTGCCGCGCGTAATCCATAAAGTAGCAATAAATATATAATAGATGTATGAAGATGACTCAAAATCCTTTATACATTGTACATAAATAAAATCGTCTTGCATTTTAAAAGACGCATGCAAGCATTCGATCAATTTAATATCTCTACATTAGAATGAGTTCCATCTAACCGTAACTGTAAGTATTAGAAGACAAAGTTGTCTAGTTAAGAAATATTCAATATATTATGATATTGATTTTGCCTCATTATTCATCATTATACATTATTTAATTCGATTTGTTAATAATGCGAGCTTTTAAAATTTATGTCCAACTATTCCTTTTCTTAAGAATTTGAAGAATCCATAAATTGCTCATTAAAATTGCCAATATTGTGCTCAAGTTTTTGTCCTTGTTCATCAATTTACTAGGTGTATTTATATCATTATTTTCGGCTGGCAATCTGAATAAAATTAATATTATTTCTTGTACAATTAACTACGTTTTTATCTACAAGCTTAAACCCAATGACACGGTTACTCGATTTTTCAAATATCACATTCTCTTCGTACTTTTCATTATTAACACAACTGAAATTACGAGCAAATAAAATTGAAAACTCGATTTATTGAAAAATATCTTCGTTAATTTTGTAATTAACGAGTATCTGACTTTTCATGCATTTTCTTATGAATGACTTGTTCGGTAAAACGCGTTACTTCTACTCACAAACTGATCTCTTGCATTCCATACGCCTGAAAATTTTCGTTGTGCAATGAGACATGATTTGTATTAAACGTCCATGCAAATAATAATGTATAAATACACATGCCAGCACCCATGTGTAATGTCTTACCATGCACGTTATAAATGCATTAAAAAATAAATCGTTTTAAAAAGCATTAAAAAATATAAAGTTAATAGTTCGAAACAAGATCTTCTCTTTATTGCGATCAATCAAATCCGCTTTATGACCATGACTACAGTCAACCCAAAATATGATTAACAAGTCCGAGGTAATTGTTTAATCAAATGAGTGTTTGACTGGGATAACGAGGAGTATTTTTTATGTTTAACGTTTGACAGTTTATTAATTGTGTGTGTTACCAATAGAATGGTCGTTTTTCCATTTTTTAAACATTCTGTTTTCTTCAAAGATTGTATATTTTCTCAGTCATAATGTAAGTGGATTAAGCGAAATAATAACAGTCAAAATCTGCATAATTAGGCTTTATTTTGTGCTGAGGTAGTGAAAAATTTTATAAGGTATCAAACTATTTCTTACAAAATGGAAGAAAATTTAGCGGATTTAAAGATATCCATAACAGTGATATGTCAAGTCATTTTAAAGAACAATTTTGCTTTATAATTCTTATATGGGTTGTATTATTCATAGAAAAAAGATTTATCTTCTCCCTTAAAATTCATTTGTATACATTATATATATATATATATATATATATATATATAAGTATTTTATACTCAACAAATTCATTGTATAAAGTAAGAACCACAATTTCCAAAATAGTACGTATACGTACGCGTGCGCGCGCGCGCGCATAAAGGAATGCATACATCTAATTTATAAATTATATTATCATAGTTTATACACAAATTATTATTATCATAATAACTATAGGTTAGAATTCTTCTTATAATGTATTGTTACTGTAATTTTATGACATAAATAAATAAATAAAAATATATATACATATATATATATATATTGAAATTTAAATTCAAATATACTTATTAATATTATATAAATCCGCAAAAAGTTAGTAATCACAAAATGAAAGTTTGACGTTGTTATAAAAATGCGTTGCTATTTAAATGATTTACAATATTAGTGATCGAAGCACACAACAATGCATATTCATTTAGAAAGTGCATAAATTTGTAAATTCCATTAGTGTAAAACATTTGCGAATGTACATTACATTCCATGACTATACTTTTAGAATTATTTACTTTCAACGCTAGACGTTAGATTAAAAGACAACGATTGGGACTTGAGGAAAGATGTAAGAAAAAAATTGACTAAATACAATTATGTAATAAACAAGAGTAGTGTATGTGTATGCCTCTGCTGTCTGCCTACCTTTGTGTGCGCGCGCGCGCCTGTGTGCGTAAGTACATACGTAAACAGGTCGCGTATGAAATCATATAATCTAATAGCCACGCCATACGTACACAGATGCGCAAAGCCTGCGTTCGTGTTGCGCGACATCTCTCTCTCTCTCTCTCTTTCTATCGCTCTTCCTGGCTTGTCCCCTGTCTATCGTATAATTCCACGTTCGCAGTAAGTCCAATGGTTTTTTCCATACCCACACTAGACAGGGGAGAGTGGCCGAATCGCTGAACCGTAGCCAAGACATTTCAGGTTACATTCGACAACGCTAAGCGTCCGTCTTTCCCCCCTTCGACCTTCTCCACGAAAGATAATTCACTTTACAGAAGGTATATAATTTTCGATTTCATTCCTTTGGATGCTTACAAAGAAGGTCGCGCTGAATTTGGAATCAAAGAATCTTTTCCAACGCATTTGACCGGCCGACATCTTTCCATTATTATTTGGTGTATTATTTAACGTAATGGCTGAACGGTTGGTAAATGCCAATAGGCTATCATCAACTACCAATGGAACAACTGCTACTCGTTAATTATTTATCTGGGATTCAAATACCTTGCTTATCGGCATGGTTATTGAATAATGGTTTAGAAAATAAAATGCCTTTAAATTCTAGATGATGCTTGGCTCATAAAGACGAAGTGCGCTAGTAATATCGCTTTGCGTTCATTGCGGCAACGTATATCGATTATGCCGGTAGATTAATTTTCATAAAAAGTATAGATGCAATTAGCGTGGCTAGCTCTATTACAAGCATTTTTCATACAAGCGAACATTTTATATTGGCTAATCCGCTCTATTTAATCAAAGTACGATTGGATTTTAGTCCAAGGTTTCGCAGTATCTGCAATCAAGGCAGTTAAGCTTAAGAAATGTGGCAACGACACTCTGCCAACTCAGGGATTTTCAACGTATTTCAGAACAATCGAGAAAATTTCCAATTATAATGCCAATGCGAACGCCGGCTACAGGTAGGCAAAGAAAAATCTCCGGAAGTGAGCCCAACAGTTAGCAATGAGTATCCCCGCGTCGGCGCCCGTCAAGCCACACATATACACGCGCGTGTAGCAAAAACTCAGCCAACCGTTTTCCCGTACTCGTCGGGCGCAATTTCAACGAACGCGAGAAGGGGGGTAGGTGAAGTGGGGGAGGGGGGTGGGCATCAAGCAGAGTTGTCGCACGTGCACGGTAAAAATGACCGAAATAGCGCGCTGGTTTTAGGTTGGCGAAAATCGAGCGAGAAGAGACTGTCGCGTGGGGCCCCAACACCACCAGCTCACGGCACTGCCGACGTATACGTCGGCAGTTGGGCAAGGCGACGATTGCCGGGTGGGGGGGGGTTGGCGGTATTGCGACGGAGAGAGAGAGGGGGAGGTTAGGTTAGGAACAAAGTGCGACGCGAGGACGGCGGAGTAGCCGGGAAAGGCGAGGGGCAGGCGGGGCCGAGGGCTAGGAGAATGAAGGGCCGGGGTCTCTCGCTTGCACTCGCGCGCGCGCGCGCAAACAGCAGGCGCGCAAGGCGCAGATGCGCGCCAGTGGAATATTCCATCGGGGCCTCGAGCGCCGCGGGTGAGACGGCGATGGAGATAGACCGGCCCCATTTACGCTACTTCTCGACCAGCCGATGCCTCCCCCCCGCCCTCCCGCGCGCACTTCTCAACCGATCGGCTCTCGCGTCCCATCTTTTTTCGTCATTGATCACCTACGAGAGCCGCTCACTTTAAATTTGGAGGTGACGCGCGCGCGTACATTTCCAATAGAATTTTTCATCATTCGACATGGCCTGGTGAAGACGTTTGTCGTTGCCGTTATCGTTGTGTTGTCATTGTCATCGTCGTCATTGACATGGTTAATCGATCGGGAAGACAATAATGATGGAGGTTAGAATACGCTTCTTGGCTTGTAAGTGCCTCGGAGTATTTCCTGATTCCGTGTCATTGGTGATTAATATTGATATAATTAATATTGATAAACAAGGAGGATCTAAGTGAACTTGTTTTCTCGGCGGCCTAGCCAGCACCCAAGCATTTATGTACAATACTTGTATGAGCATATATAAGTATCGTATATATATATATATATATGCCTATGCATGTAATACGATAGCGAACGATATAGGTTTATGCAAATGTAATTCGAAATTGAATACCTGAGGAGATTCATTGTGGTTTTTATAGGGCACTATAAAGTTGTGCTGAGATAGAGGTTTCAACGGAGTTTTACGGCACTTTTTTTTTTTGTTTAATGATTTTCGTGAAATTCGCTCTTTACGAACAATGAAGAGTTGCCGTTAAGGTAGCAAGTAATGAGGCGTACCTCAGTGCCTTAATAAGCGTGAATTTAAATTCAGTAATTAATAAGGCATGCATTGAAGGCCCCGATGAATTCTATCATAATCAAATGAAAATGGCAGGGCAATTGGTATCGCTATCTAGGAATTCGCTCTTAACGTTTGTCACGGGTCTTTGTGTCGCTCGAGCTCTCGAGTGACTCGGAAGCCTCCGAAGCATCGTGATACTCTCGACAATAAGCGCGCGAATGTCAAAAATATTTGATATCGGCAAATCGATAAAGATTAACTCGCTGCGTGTACTTTTGGTCGAGCAACATTGCCAATATCCGCATTGAGCGAGTCCCTCGAACGATCGGCGGCCCGACTAAATCAATGCTGCGGTCACTGCGAGCTTAAAAGGGTCCGCGAAGAGTCAAGCGAACGCGAAGACGACGGAAAATGAGAGAGGCGCGGTAAGCGGAAAGGGGCAGGCAGGGTGATAGGGGACCGGGGGGATGGCGGAGGGGCGAGGGGGGTGGGGAGGAGGAGATAAAGGTGGGTGTCCGCAATGTGCGACGGGATGCGTCGCTTTTCAGAAGCCGAGGAAGAAACGACGCCAGTGTGTCTTTGCTGACAAAGGGCACCGGGCTGTCGGAATTTAATCGACGTCGTGGCTTGGCTATAATACCCTCACCCCAACTCCCATTCGGCTCCGCTTTTACTCGACTTCCTGCGTGGTGCGCACTGCTCGTAAAAAATGCAAATGTTGACGATTCAATTTCTAGATTTGGACGCAAAATGTAAGCGAGCGACTCGATTGTTCTTCGTGCATCCATGCGCCTGTTAATATTAGAAAGTCGATTAAACGGCGACTTGCGCGCACGGGCCCCCTTGTTTGTTTCATCTATTGATTGTGACGTTTAACGATGGGAATTATTACGAACAAATAGGTTTTAGCCTGACGTCGAGTGCGACCGAGTCCTGGGGATTGTGAACTGAACTTTACATAATAATCAGGTTCTCATATTCTTTCCGAGATCGCAGCCTCTTGAAGAACTGGAAGAATTTTGCCTCGATAACCCGAAAGGAATTAACGGGCGATTTTAATGCCGAGGTGTACGCCATTAAAAACCTAATAGTCATTTGACTGCATCAATTACGATCGCGTTGAATGCATTGCATTACATTGTCATTTTATGTTAAAAAATTATGGAAGAAAGAATTGTATTTTCGAGTTTTTTAAGTAAGAACGTTTAGCGAATAGGGAATATTATTTCAACGATAATGCGCACGATAAAGGTATTAGCGTAGATTTCTCCATATTTCCAAGCATTTACTTAAACGCAATGTGCACTTGAACATTAACAGCGCTGGCATTTGAAAAGTCGTGACTCGCGCGCCATTTTCAGATGACATTACTTCATTACAGTTCTATTTATGCGGGTTTAATCTCCGCTCACTTACTTAATACCGCGATACACACACAAAAACATTTGACAACACACATTAATTGGGCGAAATTATTTTAAAGATAATAATTCTTTGAACTTATAGTAAAATGGCTGTTGAGCGCCTTTCGCAAAGCGCATAACATACCACCTCTAAATAAAAATAATAAAAATTAACGATTATTTATATTTATGAATGTAGAAATTGTTTATAAGCCACTTCCAATTATTATTCAATAAAATTATAAAAGCTTGGTTTAACGGTACCACGACGGGGGCACTTGAAAATTTTAATTTTCACAATCAGAGCATCCAAGTTTAAATGTATTTCAACATTAAATACAATCATGTTTACGTTTAATTATAATTTGGCTAAATGCTGAAATTGATATTTATAAAAAAAAAAAAAAAAAAAAATAAAACAAACATATCCCAAATTAGTATCACTGGTCTGCATAATGTGTGTTTTCTATTTTCAAGTACTTGAACATGCATAATATTTATTATCTATGATGATAAATTATTTATATAATCGTTCGCGAATTTATATATACGTAATTTTCTATAATCAAACATGTAAAAGATTTTGATCGAAGTAAACACACGCAGCCTATTAGCTTCCCCGGCATAATTTGTAAAAATTGACAACTTAATAAATGAAGTACCTATTAATGAAATATGTACGAAAATTACTTCAAGTACGTATTATATGTCACGATACATTTTCATAAAGTATATCAAATTTACATCAAATTTATAAATAAGATTTTTATAAAGAAGAATAATGTTTAAAACATTTCCCTCTAAAGTGGACATTTATAATTAAATTTTTTTTCATTTACACGCTATTAAAAGATCAGCTATGTTGACACTTAATCTTAATTTTATCTAATATTATACGTTTGATAGATAATACTATTAATTTCAGTTTTTATTTATTAATTTACTTCGACAATGAGATTTAAAGAGCAAGCAATAATTTTGAAATTATTTTCCCATCGACTTATTAATGAACGAATTCTAATATATAACACTTTTATTTTCGAGGTACAATAAATGTTCGAAAAAGGAATGTAGGCGTTGTACTCTTTTAAAAGCTATTTTAAGCAGCTCGGTTGGCTGAATTGTGCATGTTATTTTAAAAAGTGTATCTCGAGAAAACATTTTTTCAAAGCCGGTTTTTCGCGACATCTTTTTCAAGCACCGAGAGGTATAAATTTATTAATGTTGTATCCCCATCTTTTACTTCTTATGAATCCTAGTATAATTATTTGAACAAATAATAACTCTTTCCCTAATCTACAATATGCCATTAGTTTGATTTTGTCAAGTCCTTAACACAAAAAGTACGGGTTTTTAAAGGAAATGTAGCATTAAAAATTGTTTACTACTTACGCGTGGAATGCAAGCTTCTGAAGAAGATAATTTTAAAAAATCAGGGTATAATTTTGCTTTAATAAATATTTCATAGCTTTTGTTAATTTAATCCAATGGATCCAATGAATTTTACTTACAATTTTGCTTTATCAAACTCTTCATTATGACTCATATAAACATTCGACTTTTTGCGATTTCGTTTTATGAAAATCAGTAGGCTACATCTGCGCATATTTTTTACGTCCACGACGTATCTTATTAATATATTTCAGCAAATCACATTTTAAATATTTATCTCATCGTATCGTTATACTAAAATATATTTCATAAAACACAAGGAAATTCTTTGATATTAGATTGTAAATAAATTAATTTAATATAATTTGACTATGATTGAATTAAATAACTAAATAAGTTCTCTACAATTATACTTTCCTTGAAGAATTCAATTTTAATATGAGCAATATGTTAATCCATTGTATGCGGGTGTAATTCACATGCGTAATAATTTATTGTTTAATAAATGAAATGTGTAAAATTCTTCCACGATTCACTTATGAACGCCAATTTTAAACGCGGCAAGGCAATCGTACGATAATAAGATTCAAGAATCTTTTTTATCGTGGAAGATACACACAGTTGCAGTGTACAAGATAATACATCTATATATATATATATATATATATATATATATATATATATATTATTTTTGGAGATTTTGAACCTGCTTGTACAAATATCATACAATAATGTGCAATGTAAAATAAATCATTATAACATAAATAGCCAAATAAAAAAGAATATAAGAGTAGCTCATGAAACTAAAATTAGCAGGTAATTTTTTCAGGCAATTTGCCAAGTCAGCAATTTTATTTTCTAATTTTTTTCTAATTTTTTCTAATTGCCAATTAAGAATAAAATTACCATCATATAATTTTAAAATCATTCCATATGTTATTCAAATAAATTTTCTTTTTTTTTTTTTTTTTTTTTGAAAGTTAGTCTTTACTTTAATAATTTAATAAATTGTTTTGTATATCGATTTAGAATGTAGAAATAAATATAAAGTATATAGTGAAAAAATAAATTAACAACTGTTATTACTTGTTCAAACTGTAAAACGTGTCTTAAGATTAACAATAAAAATTCGATGGAGACAGTAAATTTTGCATTTTCTGATGATTACACACTATATACAATAATCTCACATACAGGTCAATAATTAATCAATCGATCATCTTATCGGTTACACGTCTTAAATTAAGATTTCAAAAAGAGTTTAGATGCCGTGTGTGTTATGTACGAATCGTTCATTATAGTTTTCAAAATTGATGAACAACCGAGCAAAGATAATTATAATTGTACACGTAATTGTTTTATTAAATCGTATGTAATGTAAAGTAATTCGGTCAATAGGATGAATATTTTGAGGGTTAAAATTTTGAGAGAGACAGAATCGTGAAATAATTATAAATTTGCAACTACGTCGCAGAAAATAATACGTAATTGCAGCATTCTTAACACTTTAGAACACTGAGACTTTGTAACATGTTATTCTCTCGTGAAAAACAAAAATGATTAGATGGTAGGCAATCTCTAAATTTCCTTAGAAAAATAGCAGACAAATATCGTATCCGTCTACAGCTCAGATGAACGACTAAATTGATGGAGCACGTTAAATAAAATCTGTTTAATTTCGTAAGCACGTATAGCCTTCATTTCATTGACCCTACACACAAAAAATTTATTTTAGAACATATTTTTACATTTTTAATTTACCGATATGAGAAATCCATTTTAAATTCAGCTTGGGTAGAATAAATTGTAATCAGATACAATTGAAAAATCTAATTATAGGATTTCCCAATGTATTATAAGTTTTTAATATAATTTAGTCATTTACATATATATATATATATATATATATATATTTAAACAAACAATTAAGCATTTACGTTCAATTTCAAAGTACAAAGAATATTTTTTGATGCTTTAGAATGTATTTAGAATTATAATTTTGTCATATATTTATTTGAAATTATGAAATTTTTTAAAGAACAATTGCATACGTGAGCATAAAACACATTTAATTTCTTTATAATTTTTCGAATATTTTTTATTTGTAAGATTTATTTCAATTTTTTTCTTCTTCTTTTTTTTACCAACTACAGTAATTATATAAATATATCAGTTTATCTTGATTGCACACTCAGGTCTTTAAATCGACAGGTTATTTTTTATTTTGAAACATTGAATTCGTTTATGAAATTGGAAATTAAATTCTTATACAAATAATTTTATAAATATTTAATCTTTAAAAATAGATAAAGAAGGTATTAAGGAAGCTGCCGATTATATTAATTTATGAAAAATAAAAATATTATGTGCATTAACGTAAATATATATATTCACATACTTTTAATATTACACTTGAAACTTATTCCTGGTGGTCACGTTTATGTTTGAACTAAGTTTTAATCATAACATGACCCAGTTTGAAATAAAATTTATGAAGCATATACATTAAATTATAATTTGATTAATAAAATAGTTGTATTGTAAAGTAATAGAAAAAAAAAAAATGTTAACACTGAAAAAAATTATATTTAATTAGCTTTTCTGATCATGTGATAATACTACCATCTATTTTGCTATATTAATAAAATAGAAAAATTTTTAAAATCCAATATACAAACTAAGAAATAAATATAAATTTAGTTTTTTTTTTTTAGATTAAATTATTCACTGAAATGTTTCATGTCGCATATTACTATTGAGATTGTGATGCGTGTTTACCTTCAAAAATATATATTTTATTTGCAATGAATTGAATAATCTAAGATCTTAAGCAGCTATTTTCCAGTAAAATGGTTAAATATGATGTTTAGAAACTGAGATGTTGTTATTTGAAAGGCAACGCACACATGCAAAAAATGTTAGAATATACACAATTGTCCACGTACAATGAAAGACTCGTGAAACTCAATAAAATCATTTTTATTTGAATACAACTGAAAATTTTGAAAATAGGCTAGTAATAGTCAAGTTTGTTCGACTACCACTACTGGATAATTTATGGCACTAAATGCAGTCATTTATGATAAGTATTATTTCCTAAACATTATTATCCAGCGAACGATTTATAGTAAATGCATATCCTGAATTCTTTTATTCTACTTTAATTAAAAATTATTGTCTGAATAATAATCGACAATGAACCAATGCTGTTTATTAAATTTATCCATATCGTATTTAATGAGGAAGTTGAATATTTTGCTGAAGCATTTATAGATTGACAAACGCAATTTCTGAAAAGAATTGTCAAGAAAAAAAAATACGAAATGTTTATTGTTGAAGTAAACGCAATTTAAGTTTATCTCCCTATTATAGAGACGCACTTTGGCTATCTTCATTTCATTAATTGTAAAAGCTAGTAAACAAGCAATTTGATTTTTAAAATAACCGAGAATATAGTATTCATTGCTTTTGTTGCAACATCGATGACTTTCTCGCACGCGTGCGCACACCAACTTCCAATACTACGAAAAATGCAGAAGAGCTTTCATGTCTCAGCTTAATCGAACGACAAAGCACCTAAATTTTATTTCGCCAACTGAAAAAGGCTGCTCCAATCCATGAAAATACGAAATATTGGGTGTTGCACAAGACGGAAGAAGAAAAGAGGCCGGAAAACACGTGTCCCTATGACGCTCCGTTCATTTTCCTATTCTCACGTGCATTTCATACATTATTATATTTTTAACATTTCCTACGGCACTTGCTCTCTCATTTGTAATATCATTCGTTTTTTAAGCGTTTAAGAACAATGACAAAGGCAGCGCGACTAGTGCCACCATATTTTTTGTCGCCTCTCTCTATAAGGGATTCACGAATCACCTCGTCATGGAAAAGTCCATTATCCATGCACTTAACATTCGTACGTTCGCGGATACACACACACACACACACACGAGAGTATGCCTAAGCGTGTGTGCGCCTTTGTACGCGCGTCTTATTTTAAGATGAAATCGTTGCTTTGTAAAAGCTTCGAGACGCGCACGATTTTATCGCAGCTAACTTTTAATTTGTAATTGCGCGAGCACTGCTGGCTTTAAGCCTTTTAGCAGACTGCAGTCGCGAATGGCTCGCGTTGTGAGGTTATGTTACTCGGTACGCTATTTAAAAAGTATTGATTGCCGTTATCTAAAAGTGTTTGCACGTCAAAGTTGCTTCTTCGAGTTTCCTACGACAGCCAATACACTGCAAATGTAACGAAGAAGCCGAGAATAAGCGAATAACATTATCAAGCAGCAGCAGCAGCATCGCTTTCTCACGCGATGCCCAAGAAAATTTGTAATCGAATCCTTTAAGCAGTAACGGCAATGAAATATATGACTCCCGACTTCATAAAACGATAATTAACACGAGGACATTTTCTCTTCTTCGGCTCGCTCCCCCCACCCCCCCCACCCGCCATACCACCGCTCGACCCGATCAGTTAAGAAAAGAGGCGAACGAGCAAGTCGCCCGTAAAAAAAAAACATCCTGTCACTTGACATTGCTGGCAAATAACGAAAACGGCCCACCATTGCCGCCGCGCAAGCACCACTG